>JANHGB010012294.1:17744-68689 GCA_026283785.1 Coracopsis vasa | reverse complement strand
GAGGGGCAGGATCACCTCCTTCGACCTGCTGGTCACGCTCCTTTTGATGCAGCCCAGGATATGGTTGGCTTTCTGGGATGCGAGCACATACTGCTGGCTCATGTTAAGTTTCTCAACAACCAGCAGCCCAAATTCCTTCTCCACAGGGCTGCTCTGAATCTCTTCTCTGTTCAACCTGTAGCTGTGCCTGTAATACCTGTAATAAAAGATTCTTCTGTCAGTAAAGATCCATGTATGCTTGGATTCTGTGCCGCTTGGTGAGGTGACTTTTCAGCCACATGTTGCCATGCTAACAAAACTTGTAAATGTAAGCAAAGTCACCCACAAACAAGGAATTTCTACCACCCTGTCATGGTTTACTCCCAGCCAGCGATTAAGCAGCAACCAGCTGCTGGCTCACTCCCTCCTCCCCCACTGAGATGAGGGAGAGAATCAGAAAAAAGTTAAAACCTGCAGGTTGAGATAAGAACAGTTTAATAATTGAAATAAAGTTTAACAATAATAATAATAACAATAATAATGATAATAATAATTGTGATTATGATGAAAGGGCAGATAACAAAAAAATAAAGAGGAATAAAACCCTAGAAACCCAAGTGATGCACAATACAATTGCTTACCACCTGCTGACCAATATCCAGCACGTCCCCAAGCAGTGATTGATGGCTCCTGGTCCACTCCCCCCAGTTTATATACTAGGCATGATGTGCTGTGGTATAGAATACTCCTTTGGCTAGTTTGGGTCAGGTGTCCTTGTCTCTGTTTCCTCCTGGCTTCTTGTGCCCGTCCTCACCGGCAGAGCGTGAGAGACTGAAAAGTCCTTGACTTACGGTAAGCAACCACCAAAACATCTGTGAGTTATCAACATTGTTCTTATACTAAATCCAAAACACAGCACTGTACCAGCTACTAAGAAAACCAGCTCTATCCCAGCTGAAACCACAGTACACCCTGTTTACCTCCTGCTGTGGAGCAGTATCAAGATGCTTATTCTGGAAGAATAACTGTACAGAACGTGTAAAGTACCCTCAGCAGAGTCTAACTGAATACACACTAAAAAACTATCGTCTATACAAAAGGAGGGGAAAAAAATTCACATGCTGAACAACAACCAGTGAGAAGGCAAAACCTAGTAAACTGTCACTGATTTCTAGATCAGAGTTGCAGTGCTGTGATCTAATGCAAGTGTTGCATCACAGCAGGGTAACAGACGTATGAGATTTAACTTATCAATATATTTTGTGATATTTCCTTGACTTATGGGTGTTAGAGGTATACAGTCTGTATCACAGATGTGGATTCTGGTAAACCAGTTATATAGCAAGTAACATGCAAACTAGATTTACGTAGAAAAACACAAAGGATCGAAATGGAGCTGCTGAAAGGAGCCATACAGTGCAATGCAGAGAGCTTAGGGTGCAGGGAAATGGGGTGTAGATGTGAAGAGAGATGTGCAAGCCACAGAGTAGGACCAATATCTACGTACCATCTTTATTAATAATCATGAAGATGGCAGAATAAAACCACAATCATTAAATTTGCAGATGATGCTAAATCGGGAGATATTATAAAAGTCAGGACCAAGAAATGTAATATAAAGCAGCTCAGAGAAATACAAGCTGAGAATAGCAAAATGAGATTCAGCTTGTAAAAATGCAAGCTAATGCATACCACAGGGGAAGAATAACTTGGGCTGGAGGAAGCCACAAATTCAATAGAAGGCAAAAACCTCAAGGCGACAGTGGGCAACAAATTACATGGGAGCATTCCATACAGGATGGGTGCAAAAGGGTAACACAATTGTGGGCTGTGTATGCAGAGGCACTGGTTCATGGACAGAGAGATTCAAGCCATCAGGTTTTATCCAGGATGCCAATTTAGCTTCAAGACAAATATACGTGACACTCCCTTAACTCAGATGTATTAGTAAGGGGAAAATTCTACAGATAGCTTCTGGTGTGTAAATTGCCTCAGGTGTCTGGGATACAGAATCTGAAGGCTAGCAAGGTGGAATGCTCAGAGAACAACAGTGATTCAAGGATGGTAGAAGATGACAAAGGACATTTACATGGGCTAACAGTGTATGAGACAGTGAAGGAAAGTCCTACAAATGCCTGGAAAAGGAGCAACCATATCCTGCGAAAGGAATCACAGGTAACCCTGTTATCATCTTGAGTAAGATGCAAGAACAAAACATTATTCTTTACTATAGTAAAGTAGTCATAGACTCTGAAAGAGGGGAAGATCTTCCCTGTGGGATGCTTTTTTGAGTAGTGCCGGCTAGCAAAATCACTCAGGAGAAGCAGTCCTGTACTGACAGAAAGGTGACAATGTAAAAAGTCTGCTCCTCCTTTGATATCTGTTATACTAAGTTTAGAAGACCTGTGTTATGGCTGTGTATTCTGATATTTACTTCTATGAAGCAAACAGGAATTCAGGGAAATAAAAACAAAAGGCAGGAAAAGAAGAAACCTCTAAAGGATCTGCTCAGGAGCAATGTTTGGAAAAAAACCCCAAACCCCAAGAAGCTTCACAGAGTCACTAAAGTGAACTAATCACAATAATAAAAATAAAGATGTTGAATTCCTTCAGAGTTTATTTTGAAGGACAATCAGAAAGCTGTGGGGAAGGATACACAGGGGAATGGGATCAAAGATAGATTAATATTCTACATGCCCAAAGGTTACATATACCATCTCACAATAGATACGGCAAGAGTGAAAATAGCCACCAGGGATGAAAAGAAAATTACCAAAACAGGAGAGCATTTGGAACAATAATTTACCCTATATGAAGAACTAGATGACAAAATCTAGAAGATACTTAATAAATATTCAGGTCATGAACATGGGTTAATAAAGAATGCTTATGTTTATGACAAGAATGTTTATGAACACGCTTTGGTTTCTAACCAACCTAATCAGGTACATGACAACAAGATAGCAAGATGTTTTTTCCTAGACTTCCAAGTATACTCAGGTCAAGAGTTTCAGACAAGCTGGATAAATACTGTGAAAAAAAAGAAGTTGCATCCACAAGTGAGTGCGTTTTAACTTGTCTGACACTATTTATGCCTTGCTTAACTACTTTTGCATTCAGAAGTACGTGGAAACATATCCCATGTTATGGAAAAATGTCCCCAGGCAAATCTCAGCTGGAAAAATTTATCATAAGCATTTTTTCCCAAGTATACTTGGTTAGTACATTTGAAATTTTAATTTGAAATTCCATACCATTACTATTCTGAACTCAGTGGAATAAGTAAGGGAATTTCAAGGTTGTATTATGCATGTGCTTAACTTTATGCCCGGCGAGTGGTCCCATTGCCTTCAGCTCCAAAGGCAACTTGCTGGAGCTCCTGGAGGTGTGTGAACCTGAGCTGAGGAATACATCTCTGTGGGACCAGTGCAGGCCCCAGCTTGGCAGTGAGACCATACTGGCTCTCTCTGTCTGTGGGCAGATTTTACTGTAGGATAAGGCCCTTCCAAATGCAGCTCTCAGTCAAAAGCCACCCTTGGGGAAAAATATATCAAGCTTCTATGTATTTTTCAGATAGTGAGAAGCAATTCAGGTCCATTAAACAACTGCAGGAATTTCTGCAGAATCCATTAAACATCAATGCGACACATGTCAAGGAAGATACAATCAATTTCTAGAGCTTACTGCTTTTACCCTACTGCTCTCTCCACAGAGTAAAGCAGCAAAGAGCTGTAAGCTACAGGGCCTGATACTTTTGGTACATCCTCAGTGAAATATTCACTAAGCTCAGCCAGCTTTACCTATGAAAAACCACTGACATGAATGGGGCTGCAGGGGTGTCAATGAAAGGACAGTTTGAAGCCAATGTGTTACACAGTGGTCTCAAGGGGGCTAATTTGGCCTGCAGGCCTTTATTGCTGATGGTGATAGGTGAAATGGAGGCAAGCTA
The DNA here is from genome assembly GCA_026283785.1 of Coracopsis vasa. Lineage (NCBI taxonomy): Eukaryota > Metazoa > Chordata > Aves > Psittaciformes > Psittacidae > Coracopsis > Coracopsis vasa. Next base: position 64,761 of record JANHGB010012294.1, on the reverse strand, counting down.
AGACTGACAGTAAAAGCCCATAGTGAGTTTGCAGGAATGGCACATATGATATCCATTTCTCTATTTGTAAGCTAGGTCTGTCTGATAAAAAGATAATAATCATGGAGCTATTTTTCAAAGTAATATTTTTTTCCAGAACAGAGATTAATATAACTACATCTCATACAAAACTCCTGCCAAAATCTTCTCACAGTTTTCAGCTCCTGCAAAGGATCCTTCTGAAGCCAGGTTGTAACTTTCACCTTTCTGGTTATAGCCATTAGTCAGGGTCAGTTACAACTGTGAGAGATTTAGAGAGCCCACTGCTCCTGCGCTGGGATATAATATTAAATGGCTTATGGAGGAAAGTTAACTAGGATTTATGATCCAGTAGTTTGATTAGAGGGCATCCAAAACATTAGCATAGAGGTACAACATGAGGCACAGTGGAAAGCATTTAGGAGAAGGCACTGCAGAAGAAGGCTGCTGCAGGGCAGGCAAGAAGGAACAGAAACAGGCTAATATGCCTCTCCACACAAGTGGAACATATCCTTAGTAGATAAATACCGTCACCGTGATTTTTTATCTAAGAGCTTATGGTATAGAGACTTCAAGCTCAAATGCTACGCTAGTGAAATCCAGAAGGTTCCTATACTTGGCTGTGAACTCAAGCTCACCATGACCTGAACTCAAGCTCACCATGACCTGAACTCAAGCTCACCATAGATCTCCTGCACATCTCCCTTGCTCTGCTGAGGACTCCCCTAGGAAGGACACTGAACTATTCACTTTGTCTGACATCAGCCACAGATCCTTTACCAGAAGGGCTAATATGGTATTTGGAAGTAGGAAGGAGAAAGGCACAAGGTCCCAGGAGCAGTCCACTTGGCAAGTAAGGGTGCCCTTGAGTGTCCTATGAAGTACAGCCTTTAGATGCTTTAAAAATTTCAGCAGAGTAGCTGCACAGTCAATTCCAGAGGTATGTAAGCTGAAAAGTCATAATACCTGAAATCTGTCCTTGGGAGTCCCAGTATAGGTATATAAAAGTACCAAGTGCTCATCCGGAGCTACACCCTTACTCAGAATGTCACAGATTCCTTGACCTCCCTTTAAAAGTGAAGGCCCTGGAAGTTATAACTTTGCAGACTCCCTATCCAATCCCATCTTCTTTTCCATAGTAAGGAATGGGAGAGAGAATTCCACAGTAAAGCACAATTCAGCATCTTTCCGCAGCAGAAAGACAGGTTCCCATTAGCTTCAAGAGGATCAAGTGCTTTGAAACTGTCTGAGATCACAAAGAGCTCTCCTTATCATTCTAATCAGATGGGTAAACCTATGCAGGGTGCTCCAATTCAAGTGCAGTTATTGATGTCATGTAAATATGACCTCTACATATTAGCATAATTCAGTGAGGGTCAATTCCTAAGGAAGAATGATGTAATACTGGTTTTCAAATTATTACAATCATTGTTACTTTTGTCTTCCTCATTGTAATTATGATGATAGTACTTTGTTTTTAGTGATACCCCTTATTGTATATATTTAGAAACAGGAAAAAATGATCGCCATGCTGTCCATGTAAAAGTGCCAGAGGAGTTGTTGGAAATAATGTGAAAAAGTCTTTCTGTTTCTTGGGTAGTTTTTTTGTCATGGTAACACTAGAACATATTGGATGGCACCTGGATTTATATAAGTAGGTTATGCAATAAGATAATTCATTAAAACAGAAACAGTGGGAGGGAGAGGGCAAGAGAGGGAGAGAAAATCCTGTGCATTCAAATTTGAAAGTTATTTCTTCCTTTTTACAGTATGACTCTCCTGAATGAATATCAATCATAGTCTTTCTTCCGGGGTAGTTTTCTGCGTTAATGAAGCAGGTTTGTCATGGCTTGGTATGGCAGTACCTCATTTTTACCCACTGTTCCACTGCTTGTTTGACTCCTTTGATTAAGAAGATCATGCTGCAGTGTCCCATGTGATAACTATATTAGTTGAGGTAAGTAACTGATATATTACCACAGGATAATATAGTTTGAAGGCATTTTAATAGGGGCTGGCAGATTTCAATATTATTTGAGGGTCATAGAGTGTCTGACATTTCAATTTGTTATCAGGCCACTCATATCACTAGGGCAATCATTAAACATAGACTCTAATAAGGTTTCTGCTATGTAGGGTCATTCATTATTGACAAGGAGGAGAGAAATAAATACCTTCCCAGGGGCAGCCTCAGCATGTAGTACAGTAAAAATCCTACCAAGTCTGGAACCATATTTTCTAGATTTGCAGGCAAATCAATCATTACATTTTCAAATTAAACCAAGTAAAAGACTCCAGATAAAACCATGAATACTTAAATTCTGCTTTTACATACTGTCAGAACACTCATTGTAGTGACATATATATATATATATATAAAAATTGTAATTAGTTCACAGGTTGGCTTATTTTACCACTATAATGGGAGCTAATAACCCATTTGTGTCATCTTTGGCTTTATGAGGGCTGTACACTTGGGACAGACTTTGCATATTACAATTAATCATCATATATCATCTAGCTCCAATAGCTATTTGACAGATGAGCCACCTTCACATTTCAACTAGGTAGACCTGTGATTTAGCTTGCAAACAAAAGGACTAAATTCTTCATAAAGGCTCATTAATGCTTTTTCCCTTAGATTAATATCTGGTTTATCTGGGATATGCTTCGAAGTTTCTTTTTTTACTTTTAGATTTTCTTTGAATAATCTTAAGCACATACACATAGAGACATTTCACACATCTTTTAAAAATTACCATTTTGTGCTTTAAAACCAAATTGAGTTACAGAAAAGGGAAAAAGTAGTTTGGAACAGGCCAAATGATATTGTTAAAAACACAACTAAAAGGATTTTTACAGAGCTATTCACTTCAGGAAATTTAGTTTGAGGAAAAATAAATGCTTGTGAAACCTTTTCTCAATTTCTTGGGAATAAAAATAAATTACACAGAAAATAGGGGCATTAGGGTGTACTTCAACATTTGCTGAAGAAACAGCAGTATTGCACTAATGGGTGCCAACCAGAAAGGGCCTAATCTTAATGCAGCGTGCAACTACTTATTTTCTCTGGTAGACCAAATCCCATTCAGAAAAGACAAAACTTTTACTCTAATTTCTGTATCAGATGGATTGGGCCCAAAAGAGCAGTTCAAGAGAGAATCAAGCTCAAGAAAAAAAAAATATTTCTTTTCATTTACTGTTAAAGCTGATGAGCTGCAGCATTCGTGGTGAAAGTGAATTAGCTTACAAAATTTCTCCCAGGTTTAATAATGTGAGGTGTTATTAATAACTCGGGTAAAACAACATGTCTCCCACAATTCAGTAAGGTGATCCTGTCTTTTTAATTCATGAGAAGAGCTTTAATTGGATCAGAAGAGCAACCAGCAGACAAATAAATTGACAATATAATTTAATTCAGTTAGTGTAGTGAGAAGTAGTCTTTACTGACAGTTATTTATTCAACCTTACTTCATTCCCAGGTACCAGCTTAGTCAACTCCAACACAAAAGCTTCTCTCCAATTCATCTTTGGGAGTCCCCCACAAATAATAATTCAAATCTTAATGGTGCAGTAACTTGGCTCAATGGAGCAAGTTGTTCTCATCAGGTTTCTGAGCTCCCTGGTCAGAGACTAGTAAGTAACCTTCAGTAAGTCAAGCAAGAGATGCTGAATCTAAGAAACAGTTCTCTTTCCAAGCTGTCACAGGATATTCCAGAAGAAGCAGCAAGGGATGGCTGCAGGCAAAATGCTTGAAGATGTCTAGAAGGTCTCCACATGGAGACAAAAGGATGCTAAAGCATGAATGAGTAAGAGAGACTCCCTGGGCTGAATGGAGCAAATCTTCAGGAATAAATTCAGTTATATTATGAGAAGATGAAACACTAATCATCAACATCTGAGATTGTCTAGCATGAAAGCTGAGAATCCTAAAAACATTCAGGTATGTGAAAGTACTTACTTAAAATGGGACAATACTGGTATTTACCAGTATATTTATACTGCTGTCTTTTACAGCCAGCCCCTCGCAAACATACCTAGTATTCAGCTCACATTCCTTTACAGCATTCTACATTCTATCAGAAACTCATGCAATACTAGAAAAATTAAGTTTTATGGTATTGGTCATGATGTAAATTAGGTATTTGGTATCATGATTCATTTAGTCACTGTTTTCTTCAAAATAATTTTCCATATGTCTAATGACTAGGCAACAATAGTTATATTGCTGTCTGGGAGAAAAATATTGGTTTGTAGTATGATTGTCATTGGAAATAGGATTGTCAGACCTGGACAGCACAAAAAAAATATATTATAGGAAATTCTCCTTCATGTGAAATACAGTGAAGATAGAGGCAGAAATTTCGATCATTACAGAATCACATAATCACAGAACAGCTGAGGTTGGAAGGCATTTCTGGAGATCATCTACTCTAACCCTTTTTGTATATCTTCAAAGATGAAAACTCCATAACCTCTTTGTACAACCTGTTGCAGTGTTTGACCATGCTCGTTGTAAAAAATGTAATTTCTTGTATTTTCATTTGTGCCCATTGCTCCTTGTTCATTAACTGGGCACCACTAAAAAATGTCTGGCTCCATCTATTTACAGAATTCCATCATGCCAATTATTCATTAAATGATATTCCTCTTAACCCAGGCTGAACAGTCTTCTCCAGGCTGAACAGTCCCATCTCTCTCAGTATTTCCTCATAGAAGAGATGTTCCAGTCCCTTAATCATCTTCATGGCCCTTTACTTGACTCTCTTCATTAAGTCCATGCCTCTCTTGTACTGGAGAGCCCAGAACTGGACTCAGTACTCTGGGTGTGGCTTCACCAGTGTTGAGTAAAGAGGAAGGATCACTTCCCTGGATCTGTTAGCCACACTCTTCTTAATGCATCACACCCATAGCCTTCCTTGCTTCAAGAGTATATTGCTGGCTCATGTTCAATTTAGTGTTCACCAGACCCTCACGTGCTTTTTGCCATGCTACTTTCCAGCCAGCCTAACCCCAGTCTATACTGGCGACTGGGGTTATTTGTCCCTAAGTGTCATGAATGAGGAGTTTAGGGTTGCTAAAATAATCACCATCAAAGTTATTAACAGAATTAGTTTTAATATGAATTTATGAAAATGCAACTTAGCAAAGTTCAATGCCAAGGTTCACTCTACTATGTACTACATGAATGAAACATACAAAAAAGAAAACTTGAGGTAGAATCAAGCTCAAATAATCTATACAGTAACAGAAGACACAAAAAGGGTAAGGGAGACCTTTCATTAAGATACAAGGTATAGAGTGGATCTCCTTGCTTTCTAAACTCATGATGGAGCTTAGGTGCAGCTGGGTCCAGTTTTAGTTTCAGACCTGGCCAATGGCCTATGTCTCAAGGGTGACATGTATAGTTAATTAAGATTGCCATGATATCAGCAAAAGGGAACCTTAATATGACGTAAAAGTATCAGTTCACCACAGATGGCATTTTTACAGGGCTTATGACCTAGCAGCAGTCTGCAGTTTAAAGGTGAATCACAAAATTTAGCAACAAACTAATATTGACTAATTCAACATTTATGAAATGAGACAATAGGTTCTACTACAGTCACAACAGTGACTTAATTACAGATCCAATATGACCACATTAATATTATACTTGCTATATGGTATTTAAATCAATTTACACACTTGCACAGACACAATGATAGATAGATAGATAGATAGATAGATAGATAATCTTTATAAATGTTAAAAAAATCCCCAAGTTCAGTGAAATATCCATGTCAACTGTCTCAGCATTTCTCAATGAATGAGGGTTGAGCTTTGAGGAGTGGGGAGCCTTCAACCCAGATCCCATTGCCAGCTTTTGGCAATGGTCTTTCGAACTTCACAAACTTGGGACTACGTGAGCAATGAGAGGTGTCTCCTCAGAGGAAGATGTTGTGGGGCCTCACCAGGGACTGCTGTTTATAGGGTCACAAGATGATTGGCTTTAGTCATTAGTAAATTTCCATCCTGGCCTCCATCCAAGTCAGCAATTACAACAATTTTTCAAAATTCCAGTAACAATGGGCAGTTCCACTTGGGCTGTGACCAAGGTGGTGAATGATCAGCTGCAAGCCTGTCAGGGAATGAATGATTATCCTAGCTCTCGCTTCCCACCTTTGCCAAGCAACAGGAGTGCCTGGTACAGTCAGTGTCGCTCCCACCTTAGTCATGCAAAAGTGCCTGGTACAGTCAAGGGATGCTTCACCTCCCAATTCATTACACAAAGGCCAAGGACTTACAGGAATTCCTGAGATCATAGAGTAGCCCAGGGTTGGAGGAGGGAGGGATGGTAGGGTGGTGGAAATGCACCATCACACCAGGCACAGGACTTTACATTTCTGGTTTTGGAACTTCAGGAAATTCCTGTTGGCCTGTTTGTCCAGCCTGTCCATGTACCACTGAATGACAGCACAACCATCTGGTCTATCAACCGCTCCTCTCAGCTTTGTATCATCTGCAAACATTCAGAAGGTGCCTTCTACCCCAACATCCAGGTCAACAGCACCGGTCCTAATATCTGTCTTAGGTTTTCACAACTAGTAACTGGCCTCCAACTGGACATGTGCAGCTGATCACAACTCTTTGAGCATGGCAGTTCAGCCACTTTTCAACCCCCCTCACTGTCCACTTATCCTGTCTGTACTTCTTCAGTTTATTTATGAGGGTATTATGGCAGATAGTACTGAAAGCTTTACTAAAGTCAAGCTAAACAGCATCCACTTCTCTCCTCTAATCCAGCAAGCCAGTCATCTCATCACAGAAAGCTACCATGTTGGTCAGGCATGATTTCCCTTTCATAAACTCATGCTGATTATTCCAAATGAGCCTCTAGTCCTTCATACATTTGGAAATGGCTTCCAGGAACATTTGCTTCAGCACTTCAGTACCAGAAACTGTAAAAGAGAAAACATACATACTCACTTGAAAATTACTTGGAAAATGGGACTATGTTGTTTTTACAAAGACAGAGAAATATAAAAATGGTATTTTTAGTAGTTGTCCTTGTCACTTTAGTGGTTGAAAGTCTCATGAGCAAGTTTAAGAAGAAGCCTAAAAAGTGGGGTTTGTGTGCTTTCTGGCAGGACTCAGTCTGAAGGGAGCTGTTGCAGACCCAGCAGGTTTGAAAGTCATTTTCCAGCCAGAAGAGGTAGCATAACTATAGTCAATTGAATTCCTATATCTCAGTGTGACACAGACCAAAAGGATAGATGAGACAAAGATCGTGAGTTTAAGTCTATTTATATTCAAAATCACCAGGAACTCTCCACTGATTTTTTTTTTCTGGAGGCAGGATCAGGCCCATGATGTTTAACTTTCTTGTCTTCCTGTAAGGGAATGTTGCATGAAACTTGCAGCAGTTTTTGCAGTCATTACATTATTTCCCATTTCCTATTTGGTTAGCCGAGAAATCATGATAATACAAAACATTCTCTGTTGAAGTGTTAATGCAGTTTCTATTAACATGGACAATTCACACTCATTGTAGAGAATGTATTTGTCTCCATGAAACATTAATCCAAAGGCACCATGCAAGGGGTAGCTGTCAGATCTCAGCAACGAAAATGAGTACAGCCTATGCATTTTAGAAAGAGGAAAGAATTCTGCCGAAATATTAGTATAAATTTATGTGCCTAATTTAATTTACACAAATCAAAAGGAGAAGAAACAAGTGGCTAACGTCTTGGCAGTAGCTGTCATCTGCAGTGCAATTACTGTTACAAAACATTAAAAGAATTGGAAACTGTAAGAATTTTTACATTAGTGGTTATTAATTTAGCAGGAAAAGCAACTTGCTTCAGAACTGTTAGTTTCAGTTGAAAATACACCATCTCTTCATGCTTCTTGGAGTTGGATTTATTTTGTTTAGGTATTCCGGAAAGCGAAATCAGGTATTTTTATTCATATGATTATAAAGACTTTCCATAGTAACAGCTGTTCCAAATCTCTAGAATCCCAACAATACCTGAACTAGTAGACATCAATACCACTGCAGTATCAAAACTATTAGTTTCATGTTCCATCCTAGACTATTTTCTGTAACCTAACCTATCACACTCCATTTCTCTCAGCCTTCCTTTACCTATGCCTTTGCCTATATTCTACCCCAGAACTTCTTTTTATAAAAAGGATGCTGCTACCTATACATTTCTGCACTTCATTGCTGGGGAAAGGAAGACACTGAAAGTGAATTGTGCCTAATTTCCTGGGGTTATTTCCTTCAACCAAGGAAATTCTTTTTACTGTCTAAGAACATAGGGTGAATAGCAGCACTACCACCAAGATGGGATCCATGTAATCTACGGGTCTGAGAAAAATGGATGAGATAAATCAGTGCCGGGACAAGTTGTGGTCCTAGGAGGGGTGATGTCCTGGCACACAGCATCCTCCACCATGAAATGAGCTCTTTCCCAGTTGTTTTTGTGAAGGGACAGAAGTACCCCACAGAAGTCCAAAATGGCTTAGCAGAATCAAGATATTTGAAGGCTCCATGGTCCTTGATGTCTGTCTGTTTCTCAAATTCTCCAAGATCATCTGCTTGGTTTTTTATTCATTTAAGTATAAACATCTATAGGAATACACTAATCTCCTTGTAATAATCCAGAAAATTTTTTTGTACACATCCATTGGTAATTCTGCATATTTCACAGGACAGAGGCAAAACATCAGCTGTAAGAGAAATAACATAGCCATAGCAGTTCAACAGTTAATCTTTTCTGATGTAAATAATCATCAAAGACATTTTCAGGTACAATCCCCATAGACATGCCAAATACAGGAATGGCCTGAGCTGATCTGTGGAATATTCAGCCTAGGAGAGGTAATTAGATCATGCAGGTATGGTCTAAGAGGTTTGCACAGGCTCAGTGACTGAATTCAGCAGGATCTGAGCACTAGACCAATGCAAGTCAGTTCTCTCTGCTTCACTGCCAAAATGTATCGAATGAAATTGAATTAGGGCTGTTTTAATGCTGAATAAGAATGTCTATAATGGGGATCAATGCAGTTTAACAAACCCATTTTAACCAATACTATTAGTTCATTCAGATGTACTTTTCTAGCTCTTCCAACACAGTGGAGCTCTCAGGAAATGCTGCATCATGAAAACATAGTTTGGACTCTACATCATCAGTGCAGGGTTATGGAGGGTGGTTAAGTACAAAACTCTTCCAGGTGAGTAGCACACAATAAGGGCTGCTTCCCCAGTGTTACATATCTATAACACGTATTTCATAGTATCTCCTTTGGTATTTGAGAGGAATAAATTCATGCAGGAGGTTACTACGCAGTAAAAAGCTGTCATCACACTCACGGCAGTGCCACAACTAGCTGTGGTGGCTGCAGCTGGGTGAAAAACAGTGTCATCTACTCCTCTTTTTATTTTTTTTCAATTCTCTAGCCTGATCCCTACCCACCAAAAGGCAGCTTCTGTTGTGCAAAGTCTGTCACATTCAAGAGGATGCGCAATTTGTAGCTGTAGCAGTACTGAAGTTGTTGATGGGGACATGAAACTGGCTCATAAACCATGCCTCTAATCTTCTTTCAAAGCTTTGCCCTGTATCTGAGTTGCTGACCTGAACTGTGAAGAGGGAGAATTCAGAAATGTGGGAGAACTTGAAAAGATCATGTACTGAGCTCTAACATTTTATAACAAAAATGCACAGAAAAGGTGCTGCAGATAGAAGTTGGTAGACATTTCTTACTCTCAAGTGAGAGAGTTATTTTGGAGATAACAGTACAAAATAACATTGAGTCAATTTTGGTTTCTCTCCCTGAACAGCACTGACAGTTTTTGATTTTCCACATTAGCTCAAAAGTTCAATATCTTGGGGAAATATGATCAAAAGAAGACTCTTAAAGTAAATTTCTGTGGAGGTCAAGTGGGAGATTTGAATTCTGTTAGAAATGCATGGGAAGAAAGATATTGAGTGGCATGCAGAAACTCCTCTGACAACAGAAAAGACCTTTCAGTGAACTACAACTATTCAGTAAGCTCTAATAAAAAGACAGCTCCATTTCCACAGTGCTCACCTGCGTATTCCATCCAGTGGGAGCTCTGACGCACCCATCTATTTACCAGTCTTCTGCTGGTCAAAATAAATCTGTCTTCGCTCATTTAATCATCACCACCTTCTCATAACTAACTCTTTATTATGAGCATGCTAACTAGGGCTGATCAGAGCCGTGAGTAGCAAAAGTGATTTTGTTTTCCAATTGCCCTATTCATTATCCTCCTCAGCATTTACATTCTGCACAACATTAGGATGCTGCATGTAATGTCATCATTTACTATGTGGCTGTGACTGCCAAATACAATGAATAAAATAAAGTCTTCTGAGAGAGTTATTCTAGAGACAGGAAAAACACATCTTGTTTTAATGGGGTGTAAAAGTGATCAAGTGTAGTGCAATGTTTGCATAATACACATGCATAATACACAGTCTTTGTTATCGGTCTTCTTTTATATATAGAATAAAGTTGGTTAATATTTACATAGGTCAAATGATTCATGAAGCAACATATCACTTCTTAGACCAGTGTGGGTCATGATGTAATATCGTATCAAAATGCCTCGTTGTTAATATATACAGGGATAAGCAAAAAGAAGTGGGTGGTTTTCCTCTCTCATACAGCAAATTTTAAATATAAAAGTATTATCAGGCTCTAGGGAGAGGAGAAACACAAAACTGTTTTGTTTTTTCCTAAAAACTTGCTACTTTGATCTGACCTGGGCAGAAGAGTGAAGGAAGTGTTTGTCTGAAGCAGGAAATGAGATTTCAGAGGAGCTCTGTTTTTCCAGAAAGTTCTTTCTCCTTCCCTTCCTTTCCCTTTCCTTCCTCTCCCTTCTTTTCCCTTCCTTTCCTTTCCCTTCCCCAGTCTTCTCTGTTAGAGAAAGTGATATCCCTACCTTCTTATTAATCACTCATTTTGGTTTATCCACAGCTCACATGGCTCAGCTGAGGCTTCCTCATCCACTTTAAAGACAGCCAGGTTCATGAGTTATGCTGATGGCTTGAGCTAAGGATCCTGACGGTTTTCAGTCAGATATAGAAATACTCTACACTGGTACCAGATATATGTACATGGAGAGACAGTGGCTTCTTTCTGGTGGGCAGTGAGGAGATCTGGTGGTTCAGCTCCTTTTCACCACCTCAGCCAGATCTGGAAAAAGATGTGCTGGTCTGTGGTGTCAGTTTAAATTTCATAATTATACAAACAAAGCTTTCTTAATTCAACTTCTTTTACCATTGCAAAAGGGCAAGAGATTCAACCCCTTCCTGAATTGCAGGCATGTCAAAAACTTACAGCAGAGTAAGGCTGCCAACGTGTTTGGAAGAACGAGGGGAGAATTTGTTCTATTGATGCAACACCACCACATTAGGCCCTTATCTTAGGCTATATGGCAAAAACATATCCCACACAGACAGGGCCTTGGTTACTGACCTGCTGCAGTCTCTAACTGATGTAACAGTTTGCAAAGTGAACACCAGTTGTCCTGAGGTTGAAAAGGATAAGTATGGAACTAAAGTTATCCTAGCATGAATTCTTTTAGTACTAAGTTTCTCTGCAGAGATTTTTGGTTACAAATTTGAAGTACTGGTATAGCATATCATCATATGCTGGCTGGTTTGGACTTTGAACATACTGGGTAAACAGTAATGCTTTCCCATATAGTGGAAGCTCTTGGAACATATGCTGTATATAACTCTATGCTTGCTTCAGAAAAAGGCTAGATTTAAAATGGCGTTGATGTTCCATGTTTGACTCTATCATTTAGTTAGGCACTTCACAGGACTCAGAGCTGGAGAGATGGAGAATTCAGTGATTTTTGAGGTTTTTTTGCATGCGTTTCTGGCTGTAATGCCTCAGTCACACTCCAGCTTCCCAGAACAACAATTTAATTTACAAGAAGCCTGGAAAATACTGGATAATTAAACTTGAAGAGCCACTGGTCCCTCCATGACACATGTGGGGTTAGGAGAGGGAGTGATTGCAATTCCAGAACTGGTGTCATCCTCCAAAGTTTAACCCAAAACACGCTCAGATTTAGCGGAGGAAATCGTAATGCATAGCTTTGAGGCACAGTGATCTCAACGCCTGTGCCTGCTCTCTAGTTCCACCCCCTGGAAATGCTTTCAAACTCTGACTGATTCAGCTCCAGAGGGGCTGGAGAGCAGCTCCTGTGGAGACGAACTCACACCATCCAGGGCTGTTGCTGCCAGCAAACACCCGCTCTGTGGCGGGTGGCATGGCAAAGGCAAAGGCTGCCTTGCCAAAGGCAAAAACCTGTCTCAGAGGCAGACACTGTGTCACAGACATTTCTGTTTCTGTGAGGTGGTGCTGACATACGTGAAAAAAATTGTTTGCAGTGACAGTGTCCTGGCTTCATTAACCCTGCTGGTAACAGCAGATGACTATGTGCTTCTCCAAAGGGAGCCTGGAGTAGCACTGTATTTCTCATTCCTAAAAACAACTGGTATTTGCAAGGGTGGGGAGGATTATCCAGCCTCCTGGTCATACCACTGACCCTGTGAGAGCCTGCTCACCTCATCTCTCATTCTCTATGTAGGTTCAATATACTTTTGCTTGCCTTTGGCTAATACATCAGCATGAGGTGCTTACCACTTCCACAGCAAGGAGGTTTGCTCCCCACCTCAGCAAACAGTTAGCTGCAGCTGACAGGCATCGCTCCAAGTGCAAACTGAAGTCCCTAACCCCCACAATTTACTCCTTATTCTGAACAAATACAGTTCTTGAAAATCACTCCACATTTTCCTCTTTAACAAGAAATAGATTTTCAAAATTTGCTTTTCTGAATGTTCTGTATATTTTGGGGCTGTATCCATGTAGCTGTAACTATCTCTGTTTCTCCCAAGTTTGTTTTGGTACAGATTCCCTTGCCTGTGATTTCTTTAGACCCCCCACAGCTGTCCTCCACAGAAGGCAAGTGTATTCCTACAGAACAGTTTGCCATCTAATATTGTTTGGAATAATAAATATCCTTGATGGTGGGCCTCAGATACATGGATATAAACAAATGAGCTATTCTTTGTTAAACTGTAAGAAACCACTAGTCCTTGCATAGTGACAGAGCGTGGTAACTCAGTCAATCAGAACTTGAGAGAAATGACAAGTAAAACAGGTACTCACTGCCAAAAGAAACCTCTTTTGCACAGACATCCAAACCTAACCTGGATGTATCACCAGGGAATATGTTGTAATTGTAGACAGATAAATTATCTATTACCAGAAATCTTTTTATCACATATTATTCTGACTCCATGCAAAATCAGCAAGGGGTCACTCAGCTCACCCTTCTGCTTTGACTTGACAGTCAAGAAGGTGGAATTAAATGAGAAGTCACCTTTTTTGTGGCAGGATCTGTAAGATCAGCAGAATAAGAAGGTAAGAGTGGTGCAGGGGATCATAACTAGGGGAGGCAGAGATGGGAGAGGAAGGGAAAGCAATTAATCTGTGTGCCATGAAAGGGAACGAGTCTAATTAATTCCATACTGGTGCCACACTCGGAAGAGAACTGAGCCCTGGGTTAGGAAAGCCATAGTAAGTACAGAATCGCCACCAGATACTGAGAGAGGCAAACTGAAAACGTTCTGTCTCTCAAGCAATCAAAAGCAGATCCGGCCTTAAACATTTATTCTCCTCACTGGCTGGCAAACCTTCTTTTGTTATTTTACCTACAAGCAGGGCTAATCTCATATAGATATAGACATAGACACAGACATGGATACAGATACATGTATAGGAGGACATGTAGATAGATAGATAAGATACAGATACAAATACAAATACATAAACAATTACATATACAAATACAAATATGAATACACATACATACACAGCCTTGCCCTACCACAGCACCCTGACATACCAACAGCAACAGCAACAAGCGCCCAACATGGTATCCTTCTGGGATTAATAAAAGGAAAAATAAAGAAAAAGTGGTAAGCATTACTTATATTTGGTCCAGCCCTGTCTGGGGGGCTGGATAACAGCAGGTTAGATAAGCGGACAACAGCAGGTTAGAGAGCCAGGAAAAGATTCTCAGTTCACCCCTCCCATGTTTTCTTCCCAAGTTTTCACCTTTCCTTTTCTCTTTTGCTCTGTGATGGCGCGATTTCATGTTCTGCAGTGAAATGGCTAATTGCAAAACTGCCTTGGGAGAAGCAACACAGACTTCTGAAATGAAAAAGGACTGATGAAGATCTGTGAAGCATTGGGAACAAATGTCACTCCTGCTTTTTTTAGTGTGTAAACACGCATTTGACTGCAGGACAGTCTGTTACCAACCTTGTGATCTTTCTCCAGTGCCTTTATCTCTCCTTTTCTCTCTTGTATCTTCTGTCTCTTGGAAAAGATTTATTGGCAGTTTAAATTTTTATTCTAAATATATTTGAAAAAATAAATTATTGTCAGTGTCAAAGGTTATGGGTTCTTCTTTAAATATTACATGGGTTCCTGTGTGGTTAGAAATAGATAAAGAGGTAGCAGGACTTTTTAACATTGCATACAAGCAGCACCTTAGCCTATTTTAATTGCTATCTTTTATCATGCTCACTCTGATTGTTCTCCAAACATACACACAGAGAACATTGAACAGATTGCAAAGTCTGCTTTTGGGGAGAAAACTGTCTAGTTAGAGGTCCCCTGGCCTTGAGAGGAATTTAGGGACATACGCTTGGGGGCGTGCCTACCCACACAAACACCTCAGCCCATTGTATTTGGTGACAGGAGCGTCATGATGGCTCTCCAGAGTCCAGCATGTGGCATCTCTTCAGGCTCACTTGTTCACAGCTGTCCCCACAGTCTCACTCTGGTGCCACCTCATTGCTCAAGACAGCTTGCCAGTGTCATTCTCCTGCTTCCCTCACTGCAGGTGAACTGCTCAGAGCTAATACAACTAATTCAGAATCAGCTTTAACTGCCCCACTTCAAACAGCAGTTTTTTTCTAACATGGGAGTAAATGTAAAGTTTCCAGATCCTCCGCTGAATGCAACCTCTTGTTAGGGAACCCTTTCTATGGAAAACTGACTTTCACTGAAAACATGGTATTAGCTGGCGTGTAACCTTCCAGATAAGATGGAGCAGCAAGTTCCCAATTACCTTTGGTGATTTCACCTAAAACTCACATTAGTAAGACTTATCTCAAAGAGGGGAAGAGGTTGGCTCCAGCACCAAACCGCAGTATGGCAGAAAACAACGCAAATGGCCAGGCCCCTTCCCAAGCACAGAGGATCTGTCCTTCTCACCTCTTCTTCGAAGCAAGAGCATTTCAAGTCCTAAACTCTGATGGACAGTCAGTACTGGCTAGCTGTGAAGAAACCAGTTTGACCCCTCGTCCTCCAAAACCATGGACAAAGGCTCTGAGCTCATTACACGTAATCAAGTTCCTATAGCTTAGCCAGATGCTACATCTTCACTGAGCAATGATATATGACTGGATGCCCAATCCTAAAACACTTCAGCTGCAAAGTAAGCTTAAAATCACCACAAAATGGAACCTGAAAGTCAAACCTTATAATTTCAGAACTTTCCTGAAAAAACAAAGTGCTAGAAATGGATGGGTTGCCACAGACTCTTTCAGGGGAAATGAAACTGGTTTTTGAGAGAAGGCTCTTCATCAACATGGTTTTGGTCAATTCTGTCAAAATAAGCTTTGACAGAAAATGTTCTGTGGGGTTTTTTTTACCCAAAGGCAAATGAAAGAGATAAATCTGTGGTGCTCTGACACTGGTGTCTGCTGGATAACTTCTAATGATTTGTTTGCTCCATCTGGCGAGAACTTGAAAGGCTTATTGTGTGATCACAAATAACATCTAGTGATATTCTTAAACTGTCACTTAAAATTAGGCCATTACAGCAGAACCTACTGCCTTATGACCAAATACAAAGAAAAACACCAGATACAGAATAAGCAGCCTGAAAAAATAACCAGGCGGCAAGAAAATTACAACTTTGAAAAGCACAGGGCAGGAAGAAAGCTCTGAATACTTAGTCAGGTGTTTAATCAGAGCTTCAAAATTTCCTAAATTAGAAAAACATAACATCTGTGCTTACTTTTTTCCTTTACCTTTCAAAGAGTAAGAAGATGTCATTTCAGAAGAAAACATTTCCCAATAAAATATGACTTTCCTTTTTCAAAACTGGTAATAATAACAATGTGTTTATTTTTCTAAAGAACACAAACCAGTGAAATTTCTGTGCTGAACAAAAACGCAGTGTGCCCAGGGAAGTCTCAAATGGGCAACATGTCTTCATAATCAAATACCAAAATGATTTGGAAAAATCTAATAATCTACCATCTCCCAGCAATAAATAATACATCCAGCAAACACAAACTTAGACTGAAAAAAGTCTTCAATCACAGTAATAGTTCTCCTGCTACCCAGTATATCAAATTACCTTTTCCTTTTCAAAACAATGCATTTTCCCAATCCCATTTATTCCTATTGCCTCTGGGCCAGGTTCTGATTTCAGATATGCTGTTCAAATCCAGAGTAACTAAACTGAAATAATTCCTCTCAAGTGGGACATTTTCTATGGGTTAAATAGAAATTATTGACCAATGAAGATGCACAAATAGATTACACGGAGGTAATTTTTGTGTTTCAAAACATGAACTGTCTATACTGAATGCACCACATACACTGATTTAACTGAGCATTTGCTTAGCCAGACCAATCGCAATACTGTTTTAAACTCTGCCTTTCTTCATGTAGTGTACAGATATTTTTTTCTTTCTTTGGTTTCAACGCTATTTCAAAACAGAGAAGAGAGACTGAAAGGAAGAGTCCTGTAAAAAGATAAACTCTGTGCAAGCTATCCCCTCCTTCTGAGACAGAGAAATCTCTGAATCATGCAACAGCCTTCGAAATCTCACCTGATGTCAACGATCAACATAAGTCCACCACTACCATTTCTACCACTAAACATGCTACCCTGCTATGGTAACGTGCCTCCAGCTGGCCTAGGAGGTGTTGGTGGCCTCCTCCTGCCTACAGTGCTGGGTGTGGTGTTAAGGCACTGCTTCATGCTTCTCCTGCTCTCACAGCATTAAGAAGCAAGTTGTAGAAATTTCACAGCCTCTCTGAGTAATGTGTCCAGTGCTGCAATGTTCTCCTGATGTGCTTTCTAATGTTCAGACTGAACCTCATGAGCTGTGATTTGTGCCACTGCCCTTTATTATATCATTAGCTATTTCATGAGGAAAGTTTGCATCCATCATCTTTGAAACTGGTTTTAAATAGTTGCAGGCAGCTGTTGGGTTGTCTCAAGGCCTCTTCTCACCAGACTTGGTAAACTCAGGAATACCTTCCCAGGGCAGAGCTAAGAAGGCACTGTGAGACGGCAGTAGCTGAAGAGATGGAACAACTGTCTCACATGACCTGGATATGGGAATCTCTGAGGAGTGGAAAATGCATGATGTTCACTGCAGCACAAGTATATTAAACGTATTAAATCAGTGTGCTTTTGGTGTAAAAAGAAATTAACTAATGTTTAGTCTAACAGAGCTTATCCTACTGCTGCCAGGTTTCTTCCTCAGGCACCTTCAAATGAATTCTCTTCTCCTTGCAACCTTCAGGCTTAAAAATGAACCAAAGACAAAGAAGGGAATGTGGAGGGTGGAGGGGGGAAGGGTGTTTGTTGAATGAATTGAAAGCAGCATCCAAACCTAGTTCTGATTACAAGTGTCAAGCCTTTTCTGAAATATCTCAGAAGAGTGGAAGTCTGGACAGATTTATGGGTGTGCATACTCCACTGGTTTTTATTTTGGAGGTGTGTATATATATGAGCAAAGATTAAAAGCCAAAACAAATGTCTAAATCATCATAAATTGGTGGTACAGTGGGATAAATACAGCACAGACCTCAAGATTCTAAGTAATGATGATTGTAAAAGATAATTTCATCTTTGCATTCACCTCACTGCGCAGGAAAAAAATGCCTCGAGAGTTATGAGAACAATTTCATCTGTACTAGTACCTCCTTTCAATTCTTAAAGTGTTCATTTTCTATTTTGATGTGGATCACATTAAAAACAGAATGCATTACAGACTTTAAACTGTTTTTATTTAATACAAGGTATCAATAGAAGGTGGTCATATTGCATGTCAAAAATCAGAACTTCCTGAAATGATAATAGCAGCCCCCTAAAAAACATTACCAGTAATCAAAATACTGCCTTCCATCATCAGAATCCCTCCCATCTGATCCCAAACTGATACATTTACAGGATTTTTTTTCACCATTATTAAAACACAGCTGTGATTGTTGTATTACTATATTTGCAAAATACTGCCACAGAGTCTTTTTAAGGAGAAAGCTGGGAACTAATTTAGGAAACTGTGATTATAAAACGTAATGTTAAGGCAAGACACTTGTAAAGCCAAGGAGAAACTTTCATCAGCAGATTTACAAAAAGTGGTCCTTTAGCGACCACAAATAGTGGGAATCATATTTGACATCTCCACCAATTGGCATAGATTGGATTCATGTACATAAAGAATATCCAAAGTCCCTTGTATGAATTATAGACATAAATAAAATCAGCCAATAACATCCTTCTATCCAGAGAATTAACCATATAAAATTTGACTTTTTAATCTACTACTTGCTGACAAACAAAGATTTAATATGCCCATGTGCATTTTAAGCAACTTGATTGGTCATCCAACACACGTACCAACATGTGCAAGAAAGTTGGCTGGATTTTGTACAGTTTCATCATACAACAAAAGCACAGAAAAAGATGACTCTGCAGCTACTCAATATCTGGCGGAGATGTCAGTGATTACACTTGCGACTGCACTAGGATATCTACAATTCTTGAACTTTTCCCAAATCCCAAAGGAAATGTCAATCACTGATAACATCCAATTTATGACTTTAGCTATTGCCATCAGTGCTTGTTTCCTGCAATCTAGCAGGCACCATGTATCTTTTACAAACACCAGCTGTATCTGACTTACCTCCACATGACTGTGCTGAAGTAGTTCTGACCTGATCACATGCCTGTCCATGCATAACTGAAATAGTCAATCCAAAGGCCTTTCTTTTAGACTAGGATGCCTGTATAGCAAGATCTGGCAGAATCATTAGACCTTTGCATGTTATCTCCACATAACTGAAGTCGAAAGAAAAGATTTTCAGAGCTCCTGGAATTTGTTTCTTCCCTCGGGATATGCCCAGTAGAGCTGTTGTTTAAGTATGCTCCCTTGTTTCCTACAATAATACTGATGTACATTTGTAAAATCAGTGGACTTACTTATATTAGCAAATATCTGATGCGAGAGGATTGAAAATCATGTGCAAAAGAGATTTGGATTTGGTTCTGCTAATCCTGGTTCAGACTGGGGAGCCTGAGAATGTGATGTGATCCATTTTTAAGAGTCAGCAGCATTTTCTTAATCTAATGCATTTCTGACCTCTCAGAAAAGTACAGGCTCTTAAAGCAACACAAGTGGACATCAGTAAAGTCCATGCTCATATAAATTTGTTATTTGGATTCTTCTATTACTTAAAAGTTATCTCAGAGAAAAAGACATTTCATTTGTGTTGTGAAATGTCTTAGCCCCAGCCAGAACTAAGCACCACATAGCCATTCACCCGCTATCCACCAGTGGGATGGGGGAGAGAATCAGAAAAGTAGAAGTGAGAAAACTCATGGGTTAAGACAAAGAAAGTTTAACAGGTAAAACAAAAGCCACACATACAAACAAAGCAAACCAAGGAATTCATTCACCGCTTCCCATGGGCAGGCAGGTGTTCAGCCATCTCCAGCACAGCAGGGCTCCATTACAGGTCATGGTTACTTGGGAAGACGAATACCATCACTCCAAACATCTCACCCTTCCTTCTTTTTCCCCCAGCTTTATATACTGAGTGTGATGTCATATGGTCTGCAACATCCCTTTGGTCAGTTGGAGTCAGCTGTCTCAGCTGTGCCCCCTCCCAGCTCCTTGTGCACCCCCAGCTTACTTGCTGGTGGGGTGGGGTGAGGAGCAGAAAAGACCTCAAGTATGTGTAAGCACTGCTCAGCAATAGCTAAAACATCCCATGTTATCAACACTGGTTTAGACACAGATCCAAAATATAGTGCCACACTAGCTACTATGAAGAAAATTAACTCTATGCCTGCCAAAACCAGTACAAGTAGTTTGATCAAGAGTTTTATGCAAGTAGAAATGGTAAGCAGAAACTTTCCTCCTTAGGGGTCTAAAGCTCTTCTAGTGCTGTATAGGGAACATGAAAGACATACTGTACCTACCTTGCTCAGGATAATAAATCATTAAATTGTAAGCCTTAGTTACCTTACACATTTTGATAACAACATTAATAGAATTAGTAGCTTATCTGCCTCACCAGGAGATTGTAAAATACAGAAGCAGCAGTAACAAGAAAAAATGTTAAAAAAAATGGAAGGAGACCTATTTTTATGGCCAGACCTGGCTGTATTTCTTACATTTGACGGTAAAGCAGTAATTGCGCTTTCTCTTGCTCTTCCACAAAATTTTACAAGCCTTTTTTAAAACAATGGAAGAAATTCTTTCCATTATTGTCTGCCTGTTCAGATTTCATGCATAATTAAAGCTGGATAAAGGCAGCCTCTGATCAGACACTAACAAGCAGAATCGAAAGAGTCCAGCAGCAACCTGGTGCTGATAAACAGGAACTCTGAAGAGCTGATAAGCAGAAAGCCATTGTTATCCAGGACAGGATTTACTGGCCTCTGTTTGGTTTGTTTGCTGGCTTCAGGGCAGGATCATCTTCTGTAAAAAATGTTGCATTTTAATTGCTCTTCGATATGCCAAAGTTCAACAAGTCTTGAAGCCGGATTTCCATCAGTTTCAGTGGGATTGAGATCACACTGAAGATGTGAGAAAACCCCTGCATATTCCCTCTTTACAACCCCTCCTTTGTGCAGCATTCAAGTGAATTTGAAGTGTGCTCCAGACTGATCTTTGCTTTGCTTTCTCACCCTCTGCCCTTAAAAGGGGGATAGAACTTTACCACTTCTATGCAAAAATGGGAAGTGGTATGCAGTAAAAAAGATGTCTCCAAAACTGTTAAGAAGGGGTAAAATGGGAATGGGTCCTACTCTCAGTCTGGCTGTGTGAAACCAAAGCAGGATTTAGAAGCTTCTACAAAAATAACTCACGCTGGCTCTGTATATTGAAGTGTGAGGAAGCAAGCTAGTGTGAAAGGTGACATTTTCCCCCAGGCTGTACAGAAGCAGCAGCTATTCTGGGAGCAATGCAGTATCTCTCACAGCTGATGTGCATCCCCTGACAGCATAAGGAACAGTTAGATCAGCACAGCTAAGGATGCCACCAGTTTTCTGCCCCACCCTGAGACAATATCTTTTCTCTTAGTAAACAGTGTTGTTGCATGAGGAACCTGCATATTCCATGCGCATATTTCTAGTATCCAGTGTGCTCCTGCAGCCTTCGCAACTGTCCTCAGCCTAAGACAGATGTCACCTTCTGGACCCTGGAACAGGGAGGAGAACAGGGTGATGCAACTCAATAGTAAGGTTAGTGTTGATGTTGATGCTCGTAAGAATGTCTGAAGAGATGAAGACACAAGGCAAGACAAATTACCTCAGAAGACATTTACAGCCAATAGATGTTGATGGGATGATGTAGACACCTAAACTGAATGCAGAAATGCTGGGCTTTTGGGGGAATACTGTACCCTAAGTATCTCAGAAAAGTACCCTGCAAGCAGTCAAGTGAGCAAACAGCAGGTTCTGGGGAAAGGCACCGGGAGAGCCAAAGCAATTTTCCCTGTGCATGTAAACTTCTTTTTAATTCCCTGGAGATCTAGCCAGGAGAGCTTGGGAGCCCAGAGAGTAATTCAGTCTGCCCCAAGGCAGACACCCAAGACTTGTTTCAGGGGCTGCATAACAGGGACCCAACCTAACAGAGCCTCTCTAAATCCCATCCTTGTTATGACTAGAACCCTCTGTTACCTATACATGATATCTGCTGGTTTCTGAGGTTATGCCCTGGGTTATCCCTGCTCTCCAGAGTAATGGGTCCCCAGCAGCCGCTGTCTCACAGATACCATCCTCCGCAGACGCCTGTGGTACTCCAGGGCATCTCAGGTAGATGTCTGTGATGAAGCAAGTGAATTGACTCATATTTTAGGAACTGAACTCCCAGATGGGGTGCGGTGGGGGTGGGAGCAGGAGAAAGAAACAACACAGAAGCAGCATTTTGTAAGGAGATTCACTCAGTGCTGTCCTTAGGTACATACCAGAGAAGGACCTTGTGCAGCCAACATTGTCTTTGTAAGGGCAGCAGTGGCAAGAGCACAAACTCAGTTCATTTACAAAAACTGACTTAATGAAATCCCTTGGGAGCCCATGATGGGATGGAGTGGGGAAAACCTGAAAACCAGACATCTGCCAGACCCAGGAGGCCTAAAGATCTTGGCCTTAATGTTCCCTACCACAGGTGCTATATATCTTCCAGTCAAATATCTGAAAGGAAGGTAACAGAGATTTCTGAACATTAGCTCCACAGTACAGAGTTAGGACAAGGCTGACATACCATAGGTTCCTTTGGAGGAGTGGGGGATTACCAAGGCAAAGGTTGAAGTTAATCATCTTTTAAGTGATTACATTTAAATGTCTTTGTTTGGAAGTTCTGTCTCTCTGGAAGACTCATAAAAGTCTGATTGATTACTCTTGCCACCCCTGATTACAAAATTTCCCCGCAGTTTTAAAATCAACCTGGTGTAACAAAGGCCTGGAAGTTTACTAGAAAACTGTAAAGTAAAATTCATTTTTTACCTTGCTGCAAGGACATGTGAATAAATCTATAGACCTATGACAGCTCATAAACTATAGGAGGTATCTAATTCATTAAATATCTAACTATTAACATTTGTAACTGGAGGATGTAACGTACATGCATACCTAACCACTGGTGATCAACATATGGTATGTGAGGAGATACAGTGCAAACCCAAATTATGCATCAGGTTCCCTTGTGCGTTTGAAGATTTGTCCAGAAAAAAATAAAGTGTTTTCTATTCCTTTTTAGCTTTATAGTCATTGAACACTAATGGCTGGATAAAAATCAAAACTTAGGATTAAAATATAAACCCAAAATACATTTCAAAGGTTTTAGCTGTGCATTCCGAAATATTTGCTCTTTTTCGAGATCATTAAAAATACTTCCTGGGGCTTATTTCACACAGCTCACAGTTCTGTAGACTCCATTTTGGTTTGTAAAAATACAAATTTCCAGTCTATGGACTGAAATCTTCCAATCTGCCTTCGAAGCTTTTCTTCAGCTTGAGGGCTCGTGAGTAAAACAAGAAGGATTTGGCAATGTTTTTATTTTGAAGTAAACCTACATTGGGGAAATTTGTTTCTAATACAGCTTTATTACTCTGAGTTGTCTACTCTCCAGTACAGATTGCTTAAATAGCATTTGCTGTTCTCTGTTATTGTATATTTTTGTTATATTAATGCCTAAAGACCTTTACAAGGTTTGCAATCCCATTGTAGTAGATGATGAATAAATGAATAAAAAATTAAAAAAACAAGATTATGTGTGCCCTGGAGGTCTTACAGTTGATAAATATTTGCTTAGTTGCTGAGTGAAATAATTATCTGCACATGGCTCTTTTGAAGCTATTTGTTCCAGCAGTCCACTGCAAGGGTTGCTCCGTGTCCTGCATCACAGGTTACTTACTTATTGTGTTCCCTAACTGGATTACAAACTTCTTAAGCAATGGAAAGATGGATGATGAACACTAAATACTACATTTCCTAGAGGAATTTTTGGGCAAATGACCACCTGTGTTAAAAGCGATGAAACACTGAGGACTCATAAATATTCACAGAAACATTTGACAGTTCTCCAAATGTTTGCAAATTAGTAACATGACTCTACAAATAATGATGACACCATGCATTTACTGGGAAAAAAAGTAGAATATATGGGCACAGCATGAGCATGCTGCCTGGTGCTTTCTCTTTACAAGACCTTCTCCCTTTTTAATTATTTTTAAATCTCCCTTCCTAAAATAAAGAAATATTGTCACATATGCCACTGTCAAACACTTTGCTGAAACCAGTGGCAGCACACTTGGCTCAAGCATTTTCCAGTGACACCACATATTTCAAACAGACTACCAAGCACAAGGGATATGGCAGGGCAGCATCTTTATAGCAATCTCCCATAGTGATGGTCTGGAATGGAAATTCTTCTCAGGAGGGCTGTAATTCCAGGAATGTTACCATAAACCTGCTAACATCCATTGCTATTAAGGAGAAACATGCAGTAAAATTCCTGCCCCTTCTAGAGACATCTGTACACAGATGATACCCACTTTTTTCTGAACATGTCCAGAAAACAACTGTAGCCAACACAGACCCTTGTGTATCCAAGCAATTAAACCCACTGCAATTAGAAATAGGCCATTTAAGATAATAACATTTTTTCAATGATGAAGAAAAGCCACAGGTGGTAAATTTTACACTGAAAAGATCTGCTATACACACCAGAAGACCAAAGATTTGTAATTGCATACTTTGTTGATCGAACAATGGGGACATAAACACATCTTCAAAAGAACTCAACAACAAAAAAGGCAAAGAACAATCTGAGATGCCAGTGTAACACCAATCACTAAGTAGAGTGATTCAGATGAAGTTATAAACAGTGCAAATAAAAGAGAAATAGCTTGTGAGTCTACAACAATGCATTACTAATTACAACAAAACAGAATTAGTTCAGTGAAAAAGAATCTTCAAAAAAATTTCTAAAAAGACAGGAAAAAATTGAAAAGCAAAATGTTAATCCTTCCTAATTTTACTTCCAGCTTAGAAGCAGAATGACTGCTTACTATTTATACAGCATCACAAACATGCATGGCTTCTTTTCTGTGATATATAAGCAATTTCCCACTTTAAAAAGCTCACAGTGTAAGCATCAGATTAGTGAAATGCTACCATCAATCACAAAGTTTACTATCCCCAGTACTCCCTTCCTGAAACTAACCTTTAACTCACCTACTGCTCCTGATCTGCTAGTGTTCATGAAAAAAATGGCATGCAGAGCATTCTCAGACTGATACTGCGATTTTGCAACCACTCTATACTAGAAATGGAATAATCAATACTGTTCCCAAAGACATAAGATAAGTTGTCCCATCAGGCTGTTGAAACATATAACAACCACATTATAGACTAAAATATTAATTGCTAATTTAATGAGCCCTTCAGCAATATTTCTTGTTATATGCAATAGGAGAATGTTTTTTCCCCTTACAAATTACTGGGAGCTTCTTAGCACTTTCATTTTGTAACCCTGATGTTACAGAAATGATGCAACCTCTGGGATATTTCTGGAAATAAACCCTGATGAAAGTGTTACTAGACAAGAAAATTATCTCTCCAGTGCTTTACATAAAAAGAAACTGGAATTTTCCAGTGCACCAACAACACGGAAGATCCTGTTGGCTGCATCAGAGAAAGCTGGAAGCTTGCAAAATGAGGAAGATAAACAAAGACAGAATTGAGTAGAACTTCCTAAAAGTGAAAAAGATCAAAAGAACTGTAGGTTGTAGTCAATCAGATATTACTTGAATTTTATAGATCAACATGACACTAGATTCTAATTTACAGCATAGAAGAGAAGAATTGCTTTTGCAAGCATTGACTGTTATGACTCCCCCTCTTCCCAGGACCCTTTGGAGTTTTTTCCAATGCTATTCATTCTTTCTTTATCTACATTTAATTTTCTTTTTTTTTTTTTTTCCATTTTTCCTTTTTTTTTTTTTTCCAAATAATTCTATCTTTGAGGAAGCCCAGTAACTGACATGTTGAAGAAGGACTATTCAGGGACATAAGGACACATACTCCAGGAGAGCTGAAAAACAAGCCACCTGAACAAGGATTTGAATTCAGTTCACTTATGAAGAAATGCTGATATTATCTACTTCTTGAAAAGACTTTTCTGTGCAGACCAGAAAGTGGAGGAAGTAGAAAGCCTTCTGACTACAAAATGTTTCCCATTTATTGTGGTTTCTGTGATATCGTGGCAGAGATTGATTTATAAAGCCAGTGGTCCTTAGTAGTTGCTAGGAAACAGTGCTCTGCACTCCATCTGCACACGAGGAGATGTGCAGCCAGAAAGTGTGGTTTCTAATGGAGTAATTCTTCTGACTTCAACCCTGCAAAGAAAAATTTCAGTGCATGGCTTCCCCAGAAAAACATAAGCATGTTTTAGTCCTGTGTGTATGTATTGTGGCTTAAACTAAGCTCAGGTAGACTGAGGTCTCAATAGCTTTTTTTCCAGGTCCAATGACTGTGTTCCAAGTGCAGAATTTACTCATTTTAGAAATTTAGGAAAGCCAGGGATAAGCTAGAAGGGACTTCCTGGGTCATATATCCAGTCCTTTGATATTTCTGGCCATCTACATAATCCCTTTTTTCACATTTATCAAGCTCCATCTTTAAAAAAAAGACAGGATTTGGTTCACTTCAAACTGCACTGGTAAATAGTAGCCCTCTTTAAATTTCTAGTATAAATTTATTCCTGGGCTTTTGTGTGTGTCAACATTGTCCTTTCAGCTAAGAAGCTTTCTCTTCCTTGGTTTTACCACCTCAATGCATTTAGAGGCAGTAATCCTATCTCCCCTAAGTCTGTTTTTTGTTTGACTAACCAGACCCAACAAAAGCCTCTTATTGCTTTGTGTTAAGCTCTCTTTTCCTGCTGTATTGTGATGCAGCACTTTCATGCATGCTTTTGAATTTTTGTTTCTTGAATGTAGGTGACCAAAAATGTGCATAGTGATTCCAACACTTTACAGTATATCAGTGCTTTCCCCTCTCTGATGGAAATACTTTTCCTTCTACTGCTTAGTGTTTAATTTTGTTTTTTCCACATCAATGGCTCAGTGACATCCTGTGACCGACAAATACAAATACACCTTTTCTTTCTTTTTTTTTTTATTTAAGGAACATCATTTCCAGTCTTGCTCTAGAGTGCTAGTTTCCCTTTCAGCATAATCCATCAAAGCCTGCGATTCAGACAGTTCCTTGTACTAATTCTCATCTCAAAGAATCATAAGATCATAGAATAGTTTGGGTTGGAAGGGACATTAATGATCATCTAGTTCCAACCCCCCTGTCACGGGAAGGGACACCTTCCACTAGACCAGGTTGCTCAAAGCTCCATCCAACCAGGCCTTGAACACTGCCAGGAATGTGGCATCCACAACTTCTCTAAGCCAAGTGTTCCAGTGTCTCAACCCTCACAATAAAGAACTTCTTCCTAATATCTAATCTAAATCTACCTTTTTCTAGATGTTATAAACTCTTCCCCCTTTATAACCTTTTATGTCCTATTTCTACAAGTCTTGGACATTGAGCCACGGACCACAATTCTTTGAGTGTGACCATCCAGACAATTCCCTATGCACTGATTGCATCCATCCATCAAATTCACTTCTTTCCAGTTTAGAGACAAAGCTGTCATGTGGGACAGTGTCAAATGCTTTGCACAAGTCCAGGTAGATGGTGTCAACTGCTCTTCCCTTACCCACCAACTCTGTAGCCCTGTTGTAGAAGGGCACCAAATTTGTCAGACACAAGTTGACCTTAGTGAAGGGCATTGGCTATTACAAATCACTTCCTTATTTTCCACGTGCCTTAACATTATTTCCAGGAGGATCTGCTCTATGATCTTGCAAGGCACAGAGGTGAGATTGACTGGCCCGTAGTTCATTATCCCAGTCCCTGCCTTTGCCTTCTGCAACATGGGTGGTGCGGTTGGAGCACTTGCTCATGAAGACTGAGGCAAAAATGTCATTGAGTACCTCAGCCTTCTCTATATCCTGGATAACCAGGTCTCCAGGTTATTTCCTTCTGGAGAGGGACCACATTTTCCCTAGTCTTCCTTTTATCACCAATGTACATATAGAAGCCTTTATTGTTGTCCTTGATGTCCCTGGACAGATCTAATTTGATCAGGGCTTTAGAATACCTAACTGTTGTGTGAAATATTTTACTGAAGAACAGGTAGGCAACAGTCACTGAGTTACTGTGTTTGTCTTGACTAAAAAAAAATCAGTTATGGAAGGAACTTGAAACCTGGTCCCCTTTAGTAAGTTGATGCCGTATTTTAGGACATCTTCTATTACTCCCTATGTCTTAAGTTTCCCCTAAAATCTGTGCTATTGCATCTGTGTTCCACCTGTTTGTCTCCAGAGGCAGAGGCAAAGACAAAGTGTTAATTGTTTTGGGGACAATCCCTAAAACAGCTTTAAATAGCACCCTTACTTGTTTTCCAGTTCTTTATTCATGATGACTGGAGAATCTTTAACTCTTTCTTCTGATTTCTCAAGGTCTAAATTATCCCAAGTGTTCACAATTCATATTTTGAACTTTCAATCCTCCAAGTTCTCATTTCTTTTTCTGAGCAAATCTGGTTTGATTCTTGAAGATTCTTTGGCAACTCTCAACAGCCTATTTAATAGAATGTTTTATCCAGAGAGGTCTGGAGTTCTTTTGCCTAAGAATATGAATTTCAGATCAGCACTCTACCCTAATTCAGTGCCTTTTCTCTTCAGACAGATTTGCTATGATATAGTCTGCCCTTTCACAACAAAAAGCCTTAACTACCAACTTGTCTTTTATATACTACCATTTCATTTAAATTGAAATTTGGTCAGTACTGTCATCATTTGATAACATATCATTTTCTCTATGAGTTTCTTTATAATATATTTGCTTCTTGTCCATCACCAACTTAAAATCCTATAACCACTTAGTAGTTCTACAGCTCCTTGGAAGAGGAGGTTTTTCAGCTTTCACTTTGAGAAATGACTGGATTCTACTGTGGCTGTAACATCAGTTACCCAGTCTATGACTATGAAATTTAAACTTTCCCATAATGATACAGTCACCTTGTAGCTTATATCTCTCATGATACTAAAGCAGTTTCAAACCCAGTGTTCATTATAGAGCCCAATCCCTTTCCCTTTACAGTCTTTTTCAGAATCCTTTCTAATATGTCTTGATACAAACCGATCCTCTCTTATCCGTACTTTCAATTAACATTTCTTTACTGCCAGCCATGTTCTTAATATATAATGCTACCACATTATCTTAACAATTTCTTCTGCATTCCTTTCACAGTGTGCAGAACTTGCACTCCAGTTACAATTAGTATTCTATCATGTTTCTGTTATCCTTCTTATATTCTGTTTCATGTCATGCACCAATAAGCCTAATTATTCAATCTTTGTGTGCAGGTTGCTTTGTTGCATCTGTTATTGCCGCCTCACTTCACTTGGTTTCTTAGCTAGGTTAAGTACAGTATTTGCACTGATTTATTGTCTATCCAGTCATTGGGTTATGGGGGATTTTTCCCCCCTGTGTTTCCTGCCACCTGGTATTCCTTTTGCTTTAGTATATCCTCACTGACTTGATTTTATTTTCTTTAAATTAAAAGAAAGTAGCATACTCATGGTAGCATAGCTGTCTCCCCAATTTCCCTTCTTTCCATACACTGTCTTCTGCAATGTAAAGCTCTTCCTGTCATGGCAGACTTGTCCTAGGAGAGTCATGTTCCAAGGATTCAAGTGGAACAAATCCTTAGAAAAGACTTCTTTGTGGGAAGGTCCCTTTCCATAATACTTATTTAGACCCTTGGCAGTAGTTTACTGCTTCTGCTACTAGTACTATCTTTTCTATTCTGGGGTGGTTTTTTTCCCTTAAAGCTTTATTTGATGGTATAGTAAAAACTCTATTTTTCTTTCTCTTTTTTCTATCTAAGTATTTATATCACCCTGATCACCTTAGGATTTGGTTTTATTTAGGTAACTAGAGTGGTTTATAAGAAGATTAACAGCATTACAAAATGTTTCTATACACGGCCCTTGTCTCAGACAAAAACAGAGTACATTTTCTTGGTGCTCCTTGCTTCTTGGTTTATGTCTCTGTATTTCCCGTACTAAACACTTCAGTTACACAATAGATATGGGTACGTTGCTGTAGCTGGTGTAGTCTAAGGACACATGCAGGACAAGTTTGTAGGCTGAGATAGTATTTTTATTATGCCAACCGGCACAGCTGGGAAAATTAATCAGGCTTTTCAGACCTGAAAAGGGTCACTTGGTGTCTGAACACCACTTGGTGTATGAACTGCCTAAAATTTTAGTACATTTTAGTGTCTAAATGACCCTTGAAGGTATAGAAATACTATCTTCCTCTTACTTTCAGTGTTTAAATGATTTGACTGAGTCACTGGGAAGACCTTTTAGTAGATTTAGAACCAGAATCAAATGATCTGGGCCTAAAATATATGCCATTCTTGATGGCACTATTAACAATATCTATAAAGAACAAAATGGAGAAGAAACACAACTTACTATAGAAAATAGATTAGATTATGAGCAGTTATTTTAGGAAAATTCTCTAGAATGTCAACCCATTGCTGTATAGATATTCATGATTAAAAAAAAATGCAAAAAAGAGAAAATGTAATCCAAAGAGCTTCCAAAAAAAAAAAAAAGGAAAAAATGAAGGAACACAGGGGAGGAACACAGATACACACAGAGATGTCATCTCCAAACATGTTGTGCAACCACACACAGAATACAACCTTACGTAAGCAGAACGGGAAACAAAGGACCCCATGAGCAGCAGAGGGGACACACAGTACAACAGGAGCAAGGCCCTGGCCTAAATAGATACCAGCTTAAATATCCCTTCAGCTTTTCACACTTGGTTACAGAGATGGTCAGTACCTCCCATCCCACCTGTAGTAAGCAGCATACAGCTTTGATCTAAGATCTAAATGACCTTGCAGACTAATAGAAATGGGAGGATGCCTTATAGCATTAAGTTCAAGATGATAGCACATAAAACTGATGTATTATAATGGCTAATAACAAGAATTACAGTAATAAGAGGAACATACAAGCCAGAAACACTCAGAAGGAAGTCCAAGTTTATCAGAGAATGAGTAAGGGCTGACACTGTGGGAAAGGAAATGCAATTCTAGAAAGACCAGGTGAATATATCAGTACAGCAGCATGAGCTTCACTACCCAAAGAATTGGGAAGACATCCCCAGCATGTTGTATGCCATTTTGGGGCTCTCAGACAGGAGCACATGCAAATCATAATCAGAGAAACAGAGAGCCAAGAGCATGCCTGGTAAGCCTGGGAAAATACATTTTAAGAAAGGATATAATGTCTCTCTCTAAACATGTCCAATAAGTAAGCACCAGGGAAAGGAAGATCTATTTAGTCTAAAAGCCAACACTGGCACAAGTACAAATAGACCCACACTGACCATTAATATATTTACACTGTGACTTAGATGAAGGTTTCCAATTGCCAGGGCAGTGAGGTTCTGCAACAGCCATTGAGAGGCAGTTGAGATGAAAACCTGTCTTCAAGCTGAGACCTGCCAGTTTATTAACAGTGCTCTAACATCACTGTTCAAGAGAACAGAAACTTTACTCAGTGACCCAAACAGTCAGTCCCAGAACTACGTTCCTTCCTGAATAAGAATACCTAGTTATTAAATGACATTGTCTCTTCAAAAACTGACTGCTTCAGTAACCTGTCAATCAGTGCTATGATGTCTTTTTGGAAGAGAACATGCTGTGTCAGGGAGCTTGAGCAGCTCAGCCCTGCATCTCATCTCACAGAAAGCATTAAACATAATGTGTTACGATGAAAAAAATATTGTAAGCAACATTGACATTTAGAAATGTCTGTATAACAGCAAGTACATGCCTGTTACCCTGTGCGATTAGTCTAAATAAAGATTAACTTAAGCATATGTTTACCCGGACTTCAGGGTGCAAGTTCCTCATGGCAGAGAGTTTGCCTTGACACCCATAATTTTTAGAGCAAAATACACATCTATACAAGTAGCCACAATTTTAGACTAGTACTGTTCATGATCAGTTGAAGTTATTGCAATAACCACAGATGTGGAAGTGATAACTACCAGGTATTGGGACCTTTTTGAACAGTGAGACATCTGAAATACTGTGCATGGGTTTCTTACATCCACAGCAGGGGTGTAAATATTCACAGGCATTTGAGCATCACTTAAGCAACAGCAATAAAGACCTTAAGCGTTTTGTGAGAATTAATGACTGCTTGAGAGTGTTAATAGCCTGAGGTGGAACTTTGGGCCATTAACCCCAACTGGTCATTAAACTTTAGGAGAGGCCCAAGGCTGAGGTCATTGTGACAGTTATGAATTCTAGCATGGAAGGTGTAGTTATATATGTTGATTAAACACTATTTCATCTGTACTGTTGTAGAATAAAGCTACAGATAGGCTAAAGAATCTACAGATCTTTAGATGCTGGTAACAATTCCCAACACTTCTTCATCTCAGTGGAAAAGAGTACAAATGGCAACACAACAGAATACTCCCAGACAGGTTGGAAACATTTTCAGCATTTGTAAAACATTCACAAAAGCACGCAGGTAGTTCCAGAAATACCATTAAATAAACCCTTGAGAATCAATCCAGACTGCTCCTTAGGGCCACGGACCCTTGTATGTTTATGCCCTGAGTTCTGCAGTAGCAGTCATTTTTTCTCCTTCTTAGTAGCTGGTGCAGTGCCATGTTTTTGACTTTGAGCCTGGGAACAACATTGATAGCACCGATGTTTTTAGTTGCTGCTCAGTAATGTTTACTCTGACCAAAGACTTTCTGAGTCTCATGCTCTGCCAGGGAGGAGCGGAAGCCAGGAGGAAGCAGAGACAGGACACCTGACCCAAACTAGTCAAAGAGGTATTCCATACCACAGCACGTCATGCCCAGTACATAAACTGAGGGCAGTTACCCGGAAGGGTTAGATCACTGCTTGGATCGGGCTGGGTATCGGTCAGTGGGTGGTGAGCGGTTGTATTCTCTTCCCTTGTTATTTCACTTATCATTATTATTATTGGTGGTAGCAGCAGTGGTTTGTGTTATACCTCAGTTACTGGACTGTTCTTATCTCAACCCATGGAAGTTATATTCTTTCGATTCTCTTCCCCATTCCTCTGGGAGAGGAGGTAGGAACGGGGGGGCGAGTGAGCAAGCAGCTATGTGGTTCTGGGCTGCCAGCTGTGGTTAAACCATGACAGTTTAAGCCCAGACACAAGGCAAGGGAAAGAAGGTGAGCTGGATATAGACAGCAAAAGCGGTGAAATTCACCCGGATCCAATGTCTAGCTCCTCCTGAAGTCCCAGATGTATCTTGACAGTACTGAGTGTACAGGCCACATCCCTGCCTCTAGTTTATATATCTAGTTTACAGTCTGTGCATTTGTAGAAGTGCTCAGCTTTGCCACACACCTCAAAGAAAGGATGAGGACTCAGTATGTTGCTGAGGGGCAGCACTGACACTAGCTTGGGGGTTGCCCTCTTCATGGGATGCTGAAGATCAGAGGAGACAAGAACCCAGTGCAAAAAGGAGACATAGTTTACGGTATCCAAATACTCCTACACAAATGAATGAGTTAAGGGAGATGAAAATGCCTTAACTTGCAGGAAGTGTCCAAGGGTGCTGTTTCATGTGTCAACAGTGCTGCTGTAAAGGCTAGGTGCCTCTCAAAGAGCATCCCTGTTCCCCCACCTCTTTCCCTCCACCTCCTACCTTTCTGGTCCTGCCCATTCTTGACACCTCGATAATCCCTCTCAGTTTACTAAACTGGCAGAAACCAGGAGGGCAGGGGAGTTTGTCTCTTTTCTTGTCTGTTTGTTTGGGAATCAGTGGGAAAGCACAGCGTGCAAACAGGAAATGGGGATGTAAGGATAAGAGCCATTTAGTTGGCTCACCCTAAGTGATGTACCATTTCCCACAACTAGGAAGAAGTACTAAGCTGAAATGATTTAAAAAGCTTATCAAACGGGGCAGAGGAGTCCCATAGAAAAGTCTGGCCCCATGAAAGACAATGGTGAAATTCCCACTGGTTTCACTGGAGACAGGAGCTCACAGAAGTTCTTTGCCACATCTTGCACAAGATTTCCTGCTCATTCCTATTAGAAAACTGAAGAATAATAAAAAGCTTTAGAAAGACAAATTGAAAAAATAAAAATTAAAAAAAAACCCAAAAACCAAACCACAAAAACTAAGTAATCACATTACTCTCAGTTCTTTGGAACAATTAAAATGTAGAGACAAATAGCATTTCAGATACACACATACCAAAAAGAAAAAGAAAATATATCTAATTCTCCAATTCTAATTGCCACAGCAGGATTAGATATCAGGCATAGAGTAGTATGCTGGCAAAGAGCCAGAGCATTCCTGGATTGCACATATGTTAGATGTGCCTGGCATTTATCACAATGGTACAAGAGCACCTCTATAGTCAAGGGTCAGTGAGCATTTCCATTATAAACAAAGCAGTTAAGGCTCTAACACCTTGCTTGTTTCAAAAGTCTCAGTAAAGAATTGCAAAAGAGGTGTATAGAGAAAAACCTGACAAAAAATGTTATCAATTTTAGTTCTGAGATCTTCCAACCCCAATTTTTCCACAGGCTGGAAAAATAAAATATCTTGTAATATTGTTTTTTAAAGCTTTTAGTTTGCCAGCAGTTCTGGAGGTTGTGCGTGGTTTTTCATCTGTGGATTTGACCCATGCACAGCTGAGGCATCATTACAATCTCTGTCCTTGGGGTTCTATTCTTATACAGGAATCACAAAGCACAGCCACACACATTTAGAGCAGGAGGCTATGACTCACACTTTCTTTAAAGAGACTGGCAAAGGTTAATACACCTGCTAGACACATCCTGTTGGACAAACTTTATTTTGCCTTCACAGGTCAGCAAGCCACCTCCCTATCAACTGCATTTTAAATTGAGATTGTGCAATGCCATGGCAAGCCCACCCAGCCACAGGCAAATGAATATTAATGTCCTTGGCTGCTCCTAATAAGATCAACATGCTCTGCATGAGGCACCATGGCCTCAGGCCCAACCCAGCACATCAGATCCCTGCACTGGGGTCAGCAACCCAACCAAAGCTCTGTATGGGAGTGTGGAGCAATGTTAGTTACTCGTTAGATGGCCTTCAATATGTGCTGTGCCAAAGGCTTACTAGCAGTGGAACCTGCAAAGCACAATTATCTGTTCATAATGAAAGAATGATATTTGGTGCGTGCTACTTGCACTAAAGGTAACAGGTACCCAAGATTACAGCTGTGCCTTGATTTCAGTGGGAGTAATTTATTTCCTTCTAAACAGTGAACACAGAAGACACAGCATATTTCAGCCAGACATAACTGAAATAATGTCTTTGAAACACCTGCCTATTTGAAGGAAATAATCAGGATTTTATCCTTTGCTTTGCTGCTTTCTCCTAAAATGTTAATACAAATTGTTACTAGGAATAGAAACAATACCATTGTTCTCCTAATGGAATAGTGGTTTGAGAAATAGACTCTCTTTTGAAGTAATGTCACAGATGAAGTGATGCACTTCACTCGTAAGAAAGACATAGCAGTGTGTTTATTGATATAAATGAGGGATGTAACAAAACTTTATAGTAAATGTGACAGTGGTTTAACAAGATTCCATGGCAAGGTACACTTGAGTATTTACTGCATAGATGGCAGGGTCAGACAAAACTGTCAGGGAGACCCTCCTGCTATGAGGTTCAGAAAAGACCCCCTTGTATTAAGGAGTCTAGGTACAGCTGCATCCAGACTTAGTTCCAGACTTGGTCAGCAGTTTACATCTAAAGGGTTATATGTGCACAATCAACCCTTTGTATCACTTAGCTAGGATTTCAAAGTTTAGCATGCCATTAAACACTCACCTAGAATCTGTTGCAGCAAAGAATCTCTCAGCCTTGAGGAGTAACCTCAAGAGGCATCCCTGCTAAAGGAAGATGCCAGCATGCAGCCTGCTGCCATGCAGGATTGCTCAACAAACCCTGAGCTGTTCACTGTTTGTGGAATAAGATGATTTACCTATAGTCACATTTGTAAACTGACCATGGAAGTTAGGTTTTTTCAAACTTAGCTTGAGTCAGACCTTGACCAGCACTATGGTTGGAGGTGGGGGTGCATGTCGCTCAGATTAGCCCTTAGCTATTGTGTTGTTATCTGTCTCCACCAATACACTTTGAAACCCAGAGCATCCATTACCACCACTACTGATGGTTATTACTTGAGCAGAGTTATAGTAAATAAAGATCAGGTTGAGGAGGCAAGGGAATACACTGCCACAGGTAAAACCAGACACACTTTCTTTTAGGTCCAGCATCATTCTTCTCAAAAGATATGTTTTCTGGGATATTTATGATCAGATCTGAAGTGCTGGCACATCCAGTTAAATGATGGGAATCCTTATTCTAAAGAATGAGCCAAATACTAAAGCATTCCTGTTTTTCAAGAGAAGGACAGGAACAAGACAATTACTTCAATTAGCAAGAGTATGCATCAGTTTTGTCTGTATTAAGGAGCATTGCCTTCTGAAGGGCAGGTTTTTAGAACATATTAGGTGTAGTTAGCAAGAACCATAGCACACCCTTATATCCTAGCTGAGACAGTGCAAGCATATGCACCCTGAGGACTCATCATGGCCAGAAAAGAAGGAATTGATTCGAAAGCCGCCATCTGCCCAGCAGAGTTTCAACATGGAGAAAAGCTATAGATAATGGCCTGTGGTTTGCAGTTATCTACTCCTAGTTCTTTACAATCAAGGGAATGCCACATATACCACAAGCTGAGTGCAAGATGAAGCAATTAAACCAGATCCTTAAAAGCAGTCTGAGCATACTTTGCTTGGAGCCATCCATTACAGCAAGCAATATATCAGACGCCCTTCATTATCAGGAATCTATCCTGCAGGTACTGGAATTTCTCCCGATTGCTTTATATTGGGCAAGAAGCTGAATTTTTCCCTGTAGTCCCATACAAAGGATCTTACACCAGTTCCCACTGAGACTCATAAGCATACGCTGAGAGACCAGGATCTGAACTTTGAGTAAGATTTATTAATAGGTTCAGGCACTCCAGCTAAGTGTAACAGTGAGTGACCTCATGGGGACAACTAACTACTGTTCACAGCAACTCTCCCATTTCTATTAGCTAGAATATCAACTTCTGGTTACCTTTTACCTGGATGACATTGTTAACACCACATCTTTGAACTCATAGCAGTGTAAGAAGCCATCAGCATGGTCAAAGAGGTATTTGTATCATTTTTGCTTTACTTTAGTCTCCCCACATTGCCTCTGATGCAGCACTTGCTCACCCTTTATGCTGGAGCCTCTGACCAAAATCAGGCGGCAGCGTCTGAGGCTGTGCCAGTCTCTCTGGAGAGACAGTTTGATTTTCTTCTCTGTAACCTGTCTGTGGTGTAACAAATGTAAAGATTCAGAATCTAAATCAGTGGAAATACTATAGTAGCAGGATTAAAACTGGGGGGGTTGAAGACATTGAGGGGCCTGTAGTTTGGGGACTTTTTTCAGTAGGTTCTTCGAGAATATCTGTTTACCTTGAAAATACTATTCCTTCCTTACCCCAGCTTTTGTGTGTTTTGTGGCTAGGACTAAATTCTCTCTGATGAGATTTACATTTATGCACTAAAAAACATCAGTTTTCCTTAGCAACTGTAGAATTCATAATGACCTCCCTGCTACATTCCAGAATTTAAAGATCCTGCTCAGTCTATTTATTTCCTACAGGAAGGTCTCGTGCAAACTCCAGGTTGGGGTATTAAGGAGGCCTTTGAATTGAAAGAAATTGAATGACCTTTACTTTCCTCTCTTGCTTGGTTTCCATAATTATTCTTTCTGTGACAGTTCCCATCCTCAAATCAGGATTATCCTGGCTCTTGGATGTGACTCTAGTCCTTAATATTCCTTCCACATTAGTGCATGGGTGGGAGTGTGTGTGTGCATGTCTAATTAAGGAAGGCTCCTTCATGAAAGCACGACCGTGGAGCTGCAGTGCGCACAAGCACAAGTCTTGAGCATTGGCTTCCCACGCTCCCCCACTTCAGGAACACATCCTTCAAGGATCAGCTTCAGCCATAGGGAGCTAAAGTTCCTCTGCTTTGCAGATGAAAGTGAAAGTTCGTATATGGTGCCCTGATTGTTGCTTAGCAATGAAATGTGCAGCACACGGTGATGGTGCAAAGATACCAAGTATTTTTTAAAAGGGAAAAGAAAAGGGATAAGGAGGTCACACTAATAATCACTAGAGAAATGGGAACATTATCAGATGCAGCAGCTAGAGAGGAGGTCATACTCCCCCAGCCTGTCTGTGAAATCTTCTTTCCTCATTTATTTACGACACTGAGGGACAAAAGAGGAGGTAAATTCCAAGTGTTTTGTTCCTACTCCTGCCTTACTGTTAGCAATCCCATTTCATTTCAGCACACTGGAATAGGATCTTCTGGGTTTTTCAAAGTAGCCTTGCTCCTGGTTTAAAGGAAAAAAGGCAAAGAATCTGACAATTACACGGAAAGAGATTTAGAAGCAAAAACATTTATTAGTGTAGATGAAAACACAAACTATTTTCAGGCTAGAGTGAGGCATCCCATTAATAATGATTTAGCAAGGATCCCAGAGGCAGCTAAATAAAACAAGAAGGTGAGGCTGAGCTAGGCAAGCGGCTTATGATTACAGTTACACTCCAGCCTCAGTGGGGAAAAAAATTAAAGAAAGAGAGCTGGCATCCTTCACAAAGCAGAGTACAGAAGAAATGTGACTTTGCTGCCTTTTGTTATAATACAGTATCAACTTTAATTGAACCTCCAGGCTTTGATTCAAGTCAATAGATCTGGATCTTCCTCGAAAAATAAATCTTGCTGTTAACCACAGTAGAGGTCAATCTCTGTCTAATATATGCTTTGTAATGCATTTAAAGTAGAACTATAGTATGTATATGGTGAATTATGCATACACACAAACTACTAATGAATAAGTCAACATATGGACAAGATTTGGAACTCTTAATATTAGAAAAAGGCATTAGCTTTGCAGGAACACAGGTTCCCAATGACAGTCTAACACCACGACTCAGCTGTGGACTCATTCTATTTATTTCTATCAACCTCATTTGAGTCCATTTCCAGACTGAAGATTTGTATTCTGAGACTTGGAATTTGGGAACATGCCTCTCCCGTGTTGTGCACAACCTCTGGGGATGGACTGACAACTACCTGCAAGCTTGGAGCAAGCTTTGGTTTCCAGGGCTGCCCTGCCTGGGGAGAAAACATGACCCCCAACATGATACCAGCTCGTGTAACCTCCCCACACCTCTCTCCTTGGTCTGTGTGGCAACGGCAAAAAAAATGTCAGTCCTTGCACATCCCTGCCACTCCAGGCAGCACGGATGAAAGACAGGAGCAGAAGCTATGTGGATGCTTTCCCTCTACCTGCCAGCTATGGAAGGGGTGAAGGCCCAAGGACTACAGGCATCATAGCCACCAGAGAGGAGGCTCATTTCAGATCTTGCAACTTACCTGAGCCTACTGTGCTCACAGATCGAATATACTCCACAAATCATGGTGCTGATGGACGTGGCATTTGGCTCATCAGGTCTGAGGGTGGGAGAGAGATCACAGGCTGCCTCAAACAGAGGAGGCAGGGATATGTGATGGTGGGCACAGATGAGTCTCCCATGAATGAGCTGTCATTTTATAAAGCAGCCAGGTGTCTCAGTAGGGCAAACCATTAGCCAAAAAATAAAAGTTAGTGTAAAAGAGCATGGCTACAATTAAACACTTTGAAAGCAAAGAAAGCCTTCTCATTTCTCTTCCAGTTCCTCTGTGATACACAGCCAGTCCAGCGAGTCCCTGCTCTTACACATTACTAGAGAATATTATACAGATACCTCTGACCCACTTTCATGAAAAGAAATAAAACTGATGCCATTTTACTTAAATAAAATCTGCAATGTTTAACCTATGGTGCAGGAAAAGAAAAAGTGAGGAAAAACAATAAGATAAAATGTTGTGCAACATGTTACTTGAGAAACCAAGCCACAGTCAAGGAGTACAGAAGATATGGGCAAGCCTGTGCCTCTTGGCTGCAAGAAGAAATGTGTTAGAATACGTGTAAAAAGAAACAGGGATCTGCTTTAAATGAGAGATGCCTTTTTTCATTCCCCAGTGAGCATGTATCTTTTCTAATAACATTCAAGGAAGTTAGTAAGAACATCAATAAGAGAATGTGGCAGTGTTTGTCAAGTGTCACTCAGATGTGAGAGAGATTTAACCATTTAGCACAGCTCCCGTGTCCCTTTCAATCCTTGAACTTGCTTGTTACAGCTTCCAGATCCTGAACAAATGTCTTGACAGAGGCAGCTCATTCTGACTGGTACTGCTGCCCAGTCACTGAGTGCTTTATCAAAGCAGAAATAAACTTAGGCATGCAAACTTCATTTCTCAAAGAGTAAGAACTTGCTGTGGTAAATGGCAGCTGTGAAATTCCACTTCTAGAGCCACTACTAGATTTAAACAATCTTTAATAACTTCACCCAAATACAAATCCTAAGTATGGATTCAAGCAGCCCTGAAAACGTCTGTTCCTGTAATCCTTGGGTCATTGAAAGCAACTTTCAAACAGACGAGTTTTGCTCTTCTCCTCCTTCTCCAAAAAAAAATCTGTCAAAAGCTCTCATCATCTTCAATTTGAAGGATAGAGGGTTTGTCTGGGCTCTGGGGCACAGTGTGATGTTGTTCATGACAGCACCTTGTTTCTGTGTAAAACCCTCCTGATTACAGTTGTCTAGAAGAGCAAAATATATAGGAAATATTGGAAAATTTCTATAAGATAAATATCTGGGTTTGCTGCCTATTCTGCTCCCTTCAGCTGCAGTCTAGGCACAGCTTTTATATTCTGAGCCTTTCTGGGTTAATTATTCTTCCTGAAAGTGCCGTGGAGTGAAAACACTGCTGTGTATCTGCAACCAGACTTCTCTGAGTGTCAGCATAGATGTTCTCTGGTAACATGTCTTCTTGATATACGTAGTCACAATGAAGAGAAACATAACCCTTCAAGCAATTCAACACATTCAATATCTGAACTTCTCATTTGAAGAATTTGTTGTACGTATTTTTCTCTTAGAAAAAAAGAAGAGAGGATTGGGTTCCTGTAGCTATGATTTTTGACACAGCACAGACTATCTTCCATCCTGATTAAGCATCAACTGCCTGACACAGTTTCCCTAAAAATGAATGATTGCCATTGTCAGCTTCCCATTTCCTAAGTTTTCAGTATCATCTCCAATGATCCTGAAAGCTCTAAAGAGGAAAAAATAACTCTTCCTTCACATGAGTGATTTTCTTATTCCTTAAAAATCCTTTTATCAATAATTTTTGACAAATCAGTCATTATCAGCAGTCTAGTGTGTTTTCTCAAGGTATTTAGAGCTAACAAGATTTGCCACAGCCTGTTAATGCTCTCACTAGCCAGCCTTTATCCAGACTAACCACTAGCTTCATGTTAATATTGTTACTGAAATGTGGAACTTGAATTTTTAGTGATTTGACTTATGGGACTAGTGTATTTGATAAACTCATACTTAATAGGTTAAAATGAGAGAGACAGGAAGTGCTTGCTGTTTCAGTCAAGATGTTTAAAAGCACCGTGCATCTCTGGGAATATTAGAGCATAGGTCTGCAAGAGATCACAGATTATTGAATCAAGTCCCCAACAATCAAAGACAACATGATATAACTGTTTAATCCATAAAAAATAAATGTATAGGACTATAGGAAGCTCAGGTCTTTCTAGGTCTTCTGTTACTGAAACATGTCTCACAAAGCCCTGCTCACCAGTGACAACAAATTATTTCTCAGCACTCTGTATCAAACTAAAGACTGAAAGACCAGAGGTGTCTGAATGCACAAAAGTAAATACAGGGGAATATCAGTGATACAA
The DNA here is from genome assembly GCA_026283785.1 of Coracopsis vasa. Lineage (NCBI taxonomy): Eukaryota > Metazoa > Chordata > Aves > Psittaciformes > Psittacidae > Coracopsis > Coracopsis vasa. Next base: position 22,790 of record JANHGB010012294.1, on the reverse strand, counting down.
GAAATATCCAAAGTCCCAAATGAAAGTTGCTAATCATTCTATGAAGTAGATTGTAGCCAATGAGCAGAAGAGTGTGCAAAACGTAAGCAAGACAAACTGCTAGCTACCGCAACCAAGCTGATAATTTTTTCTGAATACCCAATGTAATGATAACTCCACCTCAAAATACCCTCTCAAAGGCTTTCAGGAGTCAAATATAAAGGCATTGTTCTTTGAAGATTAGCGACACTGCTAATCTTGAAGGATGTGGAAAGTCACTCCATATTAGAATTATATAGTTAGGCACACTACCCTGTGGAAGGCTTTGAAAGTCACACTGAAAATCCTCAGCTATCTATTTAATCAATTGAGAGAGGTAACTGCAGTGCCCAAACGAAGTACCTATCACCACAGCCTGATGTCTGCATCTCTCCTTTGGTTGAGCTAGGGTCTGGCAGCCCCATGTAGTAGGCTCTCTGTTGGAGAGATGCTTCATCTCCTGGATTAAGCAGGATGCTGACCCTTTACTTTTAGGTCTTGATTTATTTGTGCATGCTTATCCATGTCAGAATATGGTTATGTATGCAATCTCCACTAGGGTAATAAGAACCAGGGGCCTTTTGAAAATTGCTAAGGCATTTGACCTTTAGGTCACTAGCTGGAATTTAATCCAATCTGATAGTTATTGAAAATTGTTACTGTCCGGTGGCTTTACTGTAGCCTGCTGGTATGCGAAATGAGCTGATGGTTTCCCAGGCTAGATCCTGTTGGTGAGGCTTATGGAGCCCTGGAAGCAGCTTTGCTATTGGCAGTTTGAGCACACCTGCTAGAACAGCAGAGGTTTGAAATTACTGAACTTATCCAGCTCGCTCTGGAAAAACAGACATGCAAGCTGGCTCTGTCAGGGAAATCTCATTTTCTTGAAAACTAGCTGCAATATCTTGTTGATGGGCTTGCAGAGCAACTTAACTTAGCAACACCTCCAAATGTAGATGATGCTTGAAAAAGCATGGTTGCATCCTAGTGACAACTTGGGGCTTTGAAAGGTGTTTGCAAGCTCCCAAGCTTAGAGTCTTTTTTCACTGAGAAATGAGCAGGATGGCAGGGTTCTGGCACCCCAAAAGCAGGTGCCATGATAGAGCCCGCTGGTATGCTCCTCCATGTCCCTTGCTCTTTGTTTGGCAATTTCTGTTGATCACTGCCCCCGGCTGAGCTGACGGAGCTCAGGCTGTTTGCTCCCAGCTGGATACAAGGACTGAAGAAACTCATGAAGCCTTTTCCAGGCATTGCAGACAGACTCTTAACCCATGCTCGTGCATTCTATTTGATTGTGTCACGCAGTCACTCATAGTGCTTCCACCTCTCCCATTGCAGAGAAGAATCAGTTTCCCAGCTGCCGGTGCCGAGCAGCCTGCTGACAGACACAGGTCAGTGGGTGAGATAACTAGCTACCCCTTGCTGAGATGGAAGGAGAGAAAGATCTGATGAGGAGCTATGCATATGTATCTACATGCCAGGCACATTATGCCACTCAGTAGGTTTCCTATTCTAGCCTCTGAGCCTCTTTTTTTCGATTTTGCTGGCATTTCCTTCTGTCGTTTCCATACATGTTTCCTGATGGTTTACTGCATAAATGTTTTTACAAATGGATTGTTAGAAATGCTAAAATTGCTAATCTAATGCTACAAAGTGGTAATGGGCATTTTGTTCAATGTATATTTTTCACCTCTTGACTAGAAAGAACCTTGGATTCCCTTGGATTCCCACATTGCTGAACACCAATGCACATCCTCTTTTTGCTCCCCTCCACAGTGCTCCCTTAGCCTAGTTCCTCCCAATAACTACAATTTCCACTTCTCAGAATTTGCTGTTGTCCTGAACTTTCCTCCTTGGATTCATGGTAATTGTAACAGCACTTCCGCTATCCTCAGAAAACAAGTATCAGTTCCACTGGCCTCATAGGCCCAATTTTTTCCTGCCTCCAGAGAAATACAATCTCCCTTTTGTACCACAATCCTCATTATTATTTGTATTACAGAAATGTTCAGCCGATGATGGAACTGATGACCACCTACACAGAAAAGCAGGATCCCTTAACTTAAATGACCTGCATTGCTAATCACAGTTAGCTCAGCCAGTTATTAGAAGACCTAGTAGTTTAGTATTAGAAGAAACAAGTAGTTTGTGCAGAGCTTCTAAAGAGTTTGCAACAGGTAATCAAGAAAAGCTGATTTCTACGTGCTGTAGAAGGAGCTGTATATGCGAAATGTCTGCATAAGTCCACGCCTTTTGTGAGTCTACACCTCTAAAGAACTGAAAACCACTGCAGGAGGCAAACAGAAAAACACCACAGACAAAGGAATAGTGATGACCGCTCACAGACCTTTTCAATATCTCCCATGTCAAGGATTAATTTCCAATCATATCATAGCCCATCCAGGATTTAATAATAAAAATTAACTGCTCGGTGCCACCTCACAAACTCCCAGCTAGGATTTAACTCCTTTTTAAACAAATACCAAAGCAGAAAATCTCCAGAGCAATCCTGCAGCCACCATCCTCAGATCTGACTTGAGCCACCGTGAAAAGATCTGGTGCTTTGGGTGAAGCATGCTTTTACCTAGGTCAGTCTTCCCTACCATCATTCAGTCAGAACACAAAGTTAACTCTCCTTTGAGCAAAGCCTGCACTGACCATTACTGTTTCTTTGTTACCAACAAAACCTTTCTGATGTGGCAAACTATTTGTGAAGGCTGTTGCCTACAAATAGTCAACCACTGAGTGCAATAACAGCGATCAACAAATAGCTGCTGACCTGTTCCAGTTTTCAGGCTTAAGAGAGCTCTTCAAACTCTGCAGTTATTTGCCCTACTGTTACTCTGGACCTTGGAAGAACTGTTACACCTTTAATATTACCAGCATGAGCTTAATATAAAAGTAATATTATGTATTCTTTGGGGTTTGTTGCTGTTACTTTCACTGTAACAAATCATTTGGAAATACCTTCAATATTCAAACCAAAAAATGGAAAAAGTACATCTAATTTAAAAGATAAGCAAAACCTGAGATGACCCTGACAGGAAAGATGAATGATGCAAGAATCTTCTTCATCACGTCCTTTGTCCTCAGATCAGGCTACTGACAAAGTGCTTTTGATTTTGAGGGCCTCCTGATTCTTCAAACTTTCTGGATACCCAAAACACTTCAGTAGTAAAATGCCCACCGCTGCCTTGATTAACTGGAAGACTATATCTTTCCAAACAGATACATGGCTAGAACTGGTGATTCATGCATGGGCCTCATGTTTTCATAGGGTGTTTCACTCCACTAGATTGAAAATAGTTCAACTTGTTGGTTTACATGTTAAACTGTTACACGTTGTATGTTATTTTCAGGAAGATTAAATACAGTTAGCAAGAGTTTTCAGAACATTTTAAGCTAAAATATCAAATGGAAAATTATCTATGAAAAGAGATGGGCATTAGTATGAGATTTCTATATTGCATAGCTAATTAGGTGAAGGAGAGGTGATACTGTTTGTAATGGAAAATGAAGTCCTGGGCTTGAGGGAATTCTATGCATGAACAAGGCATAGAAATAAAAGAAACCTCACACTGCTAAAATTCACTAAGGAATACTTTGCATAAAAGGTCTAGAGCACAGCGTCATACTGCAGGGACTGTGTAACACTGAAGACTTCAGTAATGGAGTGAAAGATCATGCCTGTAAAGATATTCTATTACAGGAAAAGTTTCTTTTAAAAGATGGGACCACTCCTATCAGAAACAAGAGAAAAGAGAAAGACCTGGATTACTAGGTAAATACAATGTGACTGTGAAGTGCCAGTATACTGTGGCAATAAAAGCACACAAGAGGAATCTCAGGATATATCAATATTTGCAGCAGGGTCAAGCTCCAGGAAAAGAAATTCATCAGTGGTGGACTCATCAGTGCAGAGCTGATCAAAGAATAGAAAGCCCATCTTCTGACAGGCTGTGAAGAAGCCTGGCCATAGCAGTCTGCTATTGAAATGCTCAGAGGTGACATGACTCTTCTCTGTAAACCCTTCTGAGAGAAACAAGGATTATTTCCCCAGACAGAAGGCTGACCCACAAACAAATGGATATATACTGGCCTAAATAATCTTCATACAGAAACTAAAAGGCTTCTAACTATGAGAGAATTGGATTTCTGGTGTAACCTCTGTGTAATAAAAGTAATGTGGACAATAAAGTTCTCAGATATTTTTAAGATGCAATGATCAGTTCTACAGCAGAATTATTCAGAGCTTTGTAAGGTCATTGATAAGAGGCTCAACACCAAATGTTCATCTGAATCTTCTGTCCCTTATTCTACACATCATGGTACACACTGCTGCTTTCAGTCCTGCCACACTCAGAGAACTCTGCAGAACTAATCCTGTCCTCAAATTCAGGGCTGAGATAGTTTCATCAGCTCTGATTTCCCACAAGACCTATGTTCCACCAGAGACATGTGGCCACAGAGAGAGAGAAGAGTCAGAGCTACAAAAAAATTGACATTTATAGGACTGGATCAGAAGCATGGAACTCACTTGGTACATCTCCATTAGTGCTTAGCTTAGGAACATGTTTATGAAGTGAATCTCCTGATTGCCTGCACTTAAATGTGCTTGACATTGTGCTATCACACACAAGCATGAGCAGGATTTATTTCATATGAAACTATATCAGAGGAAACATTCCAGAAGTACGCGTGATGCTTTCCAACCACTAACGAGTGATCAGTCCTTGAGACCAAAATACTCTGATCCAAACTAACCTGCAGCAAAGCTCCAAACTGTAAATAGTCGCTGTTCCACAGCACCAACTCATTTGCCTTATAAATCTCTTTCTTTATGCCACTTGTTTATGTAGATGAGGTTGCTTTATTCTTATGAGACAAAATTGACTATGTCCCTCAGAACATATGAAATTAATGTAAAACTGAATTTTTTTTTTTTGGGGGGGAGTCACATGATTTTCCATCAGGCATGTAAAAATATGTATATGTGTGTGTATGTATATAGGTATGCATCTTCTTTTTATA
>JANHGB010012294.1:0-17644 GCA_026283785.1 Coracopsis vasa | reverse complement strand
GTTCTAATGTGTAAGTGACACTTGCAATTATTTGAGATACCATATAAAACCATACATAATTTATTGAAAAGTTATCAAAGTACTTGGCAGAGTGTTTCCAAACTGTCTGGAAAGAGCTATTTTCACATGTTGTATATGATGTTTTCCTTTTACAATCTGATTAGAACTGAATGTGAATGTTATGGAGAAAGATGCTAATATTGCTTATGGACAGCACAATGAGAAAGTTATCGAGAGCAAAGGATTTTGGAACATCTACAGCTTAAGACAGGTTTAAGTCATGTTGGTCTGGTTAAATTAAGACACTCATGTTGGCTGCCTACAAAATCCTGGCCCAGAATAAGTGATAAATGCTGATGCAAGCCTTGCAGAGCAAGTGTTACAGAGCCTTCTCAGTTCCCATCAGTGAAGGATTACCATTGTAATTCATCATACTGCTCCTCCAAATGGATAAAGATGATTTCATGCATGAACCTAAGCACTGTGAAAAATGCTTTCATAGAAGATGTCTCAATATCAGCACTAGTCTTCAAAAACAAGGTAATGAGCATATATTTACATGTGATCTTTGTGGGCAAAAAGCCCACAAATGCCTTGGACTTACTGCCTTTTTATAGTTTCTGCTGCATCCAGGGCATTTGAGATGTCTCTAAACAATCTGATACTTGTGGTGCAGTGAACCAAGGCTGATACCCATCAGTCACTCAGTAAACACTCAGCTGCAGCCCTAAAGAAAAGAGGAAAGGAAACCCCTGCAGTATCATGATGGCAACATTCCATCTAAGAGGGGTAGCTCTTGTGTTCCTTACTTGATTCATAGCCAGGAATCAAAATGTACTTTTTGTCTGAGTAACATTACAAGATTTGGCATTCAGTGGGAGTATGAATATTTCTGAAAGTATTGGTTGCACCTTCCCTCATCTGAAAGAGACACTGACCTCCGTCTTTTTGACTACCAAAGACAATGGGTGTCCCTTATGCGAAAGTGGACAGCATCTCAATGGCACTATACTGTGAACACAAGGGGTAAGTGTAAGAACTTAGACCCGTTGGTGACATTGGAGATACCTGAGCTGGCTCCACTCGGCTAACTCTGGAGACAGAAATACTGTTCCTGTGTGCCAACTCATGTCGCCAAAACCTGGACTGTCCATTGCTGTGCTCAGGCTAAAAAATCATCCGTTATTAAAAATACTGCTACAGACAGAGAACAGGAGAAACAGCTCAGGACTCCCTGTCCAGCTCAGTGCTACCATGGGGGTCTTGGGTCTCTGCACCACGGTGGGCTGTGGCCTCACCACAAATCCCATCAACCTCCTTTAAAAGTAACACTCTTTAGCCACATGCTAATAACACTGATGCCAGCATTTCCGGGGGAAGTATGTCTAGCAGTCACTTGCACAAGTAGAACTGATGCAAGCAGAGAATCATTCACAGTTCCTCTCATGCTCCTCAATGTGTTTACTCTGCCTCCATGGGAACAGACTTTTCTCAGAGGCTATTCAAAACTCTCCTCTGGAAACCTCAAGGTTGTACGTGAATTTCAGGTCAGGTTGCAGTCTAGCCTAAGTTCATGTTCATGGATCTGCTGTTTTGATCTACAAAAGCTCTTGGCAGACAATGTTGTCTGATTTCTGCTGTTTCCTATTTCTGTTTCTAACCATCCTCCTCTTGCACCTGGAAAAACAGAAAAAAAAGAAGTTAAAAAAAAAAAAGAGAGATAATTTTGTTTTACACACTGTTGGCTTCAGAAATTCAGAGATATTCTCCTCGGTATCAATCAGTTTCTGACTGCAGGCTCTGATCCTTCAGCTGATAGGGTCTAAAATTAAGCTGAATTCTATAATGCACAAAATGGGCAAATGTATTTACCCTGGGTCATTTGTTATTTCTGCCTGTTGTGGAATCTCCAGCAGATGACTGCACAGTATGCATTGCTGAATTATGTAGATAACAGATGGACTTTAGGGTAGTTTCTGCCTTAAGCAAACACTATCTTGCTATTGTGAATTTAATATTACAAGTATTTTGGCACTTTTCTGTGTTTCATCTGCTTATTTTAAAAACAGCAGTATTTGTTTGTAATGGCATTGTAATACCCTCATAATCTTAAACCCTAGTGCCAATAAACCACCACTGACATTGTAATGACTCACATTACCATATCATTATAGATGTAAAAGTCAGTCCCATATACTTCCTACAACATCAGTATTGGTGAGGCAGCCATTAAGATGTCAGTGGTAGAGCAGAGAATCACTATTATAAGCTTAGTCAAGATAATAAAGCATTGCTAAAGGTAGCTACAGGGCCATGCTCAGCAGCTGTTTCCAAATATAAACCTCTCAGCAGTTTAAAAATAAATTTTAAATTAGACAAATGCTCCAATCCTCTTGAAGAACTGATGTTTATATCAGCAAAAAAGAGTCCTATTTAAGACTGTCACAAGTTCAGGGTTTTTTTAACGCCTATTGTGAAAAGACATCGGTTTAAAAAATACCTCTGCATACTTAAAATCACTGAAAAAAATAAAGGACAAGAATTTTGCTTTTGCTTTAGCTGTAAATGTCTTGTCCTTTATTGACAGAACTGGGAATGCTGTGCTTAAAATGAGAACACACACAGGTTGTGTATACCAAGATTTCACCTACTATAGCTGAATCCAGTGGTGAAATACTTTGCATATTAGAATGTATATTCTGTTGCATACACTGTTGGCTATATTCAGGTTTTTCATTGCCATTAGTGTAATTCAAAGTCATACAAGACTAGTCTTTTGCATAAGATTTTTTTAAAGCAACACAATACCAAGCGTGCTAATGAAATGCAGTTAATAGAGATTTTGGCAAAAGTGAGAAGTTACTTTAATTTGGAAAGTATAGAGGGTTGTAACTGGCAAGCACAAATGGGAGGAAAGGAACATAATGCACACAGCAGCACTAGTACACTAAAATAAGAGCAGTCACTGCAACAGCAGCTTACATTTATGGATATTGCATTCATTAATGTTTTGAGATTATGTTATGCAAACATAATCATGGTGCTGGATTTCCTTGTATCTTGTACATAAAAATCTAAGGTGACTTCTTAAGTGAATTTTAATCATCATAAAACTCAAATAATATGTAAGAAAAGGGTACATGGAGACTTTGCATCCTCACAGGCATCCTTCAGGCATCCCCCTGATGCTTCAGACTCCAGTGTGGGATCCTCCATGCACTGCAGGTGGAGATCTGCTCCACTGCAGACCTCCATGTGCTGCAGGGGCACAGCTGCCTCACCACAATCTGTCCTGGTGTCTGAAGCACTTCCTCCCCTCCTTCTGCACTGACCTTGGTGGCTGCAGAGCTGTTTCTCTCACAGATTCTCACTCATTTCTCTGGCTGCAGTTGCTCCTACACAGTATCATTTTCCCCTTCTTAACTATGCTTTCCCAGAGGCACTACCACCATCACTGATGGGCTCCTCACCTTGATCAGCGGTGGGTCTGTCTTGTAGCTGGCTACATTTGCTCCATCGGACACAGCGGAAGCTTCCAGCAGCTTCTCACAGAAGCCGCACCTGTATCCTCCCTGCTGTTGCCAAAACCTTGCCATGCGAATCCAATACATTCCTTCAGTCAGAGATCTTTAGACACAGAAGGCTTTACACACTGCACTGTGAAGGGCAGTTAACCACCGAAGATCAGATTCAAATACAAGATCTAACTCTTCCATGTTATCCCTCCAAAAATGAAAATGTTTAGACACTTCACCAACTGTTTTGCAAATGGTGTAATATTCAACAGTACAAAGTTCAGGTTTCTGTAGATATCAGGCATAAAACCTCTGTTTATAAATTGCCTTTGGTGATGGATAATCTTAGGAAAACCAAGCATTCTTCTAAGAACTCATAAAATTTGAGACAATTCCAAAAATAGGAAGTAAATGGGCTTTTATGTCTTTGACAGGAGGAATTTACGTACTTTGGAAAGAGGCTGCTTTCTGATGTATCACCAAATTTAATGTATGAATAGAATAAACTATCTGGTATCTCTTAGGAAGTTCTCGCATAACTTTTTAGCTATGTTTCATTAGGCTGCTGACTGCTTGGGAAATATGCCCACAAAGCTCTAACACTTTGATAACTGTGGTCATTTCCCAAAGTTCCCATTTCCTAAAAGCATTTAGGACCTTTCAGGAGACATTGGGATGAAATGGTGCAGAATTTTGGAGAAGGTGCTCTTCCGCTGACCCTGCCCTGCCACCTCGGGGGCAGCACAGCATCTTGCTTGTGAAGTCTGAGCATGATCAAGGGTTTTGCCTGTCAGCAATGGGCTTAGTTGAGAGGAGATAATTGGAGTGGAGCTTGGAAGAAAAATCAGTATAGCTGGGTAAGGCTATAGCAACAATACAGAGCACCAAGTTCATTTGTACTTCTGTTGCTGGCATTCAAACTGTAATGGCAAAGGGTCCCTTCACTTCCTTTCCCAAATGTCTTCATAGCAATTTTTTTAACTAGGCAGGATTTTATCAGCTTTTCCACTCTTTAAGCATTGTCAGTTAGTGCTAGCCAGACTTCACAGTTAATTGTATTCTAATCTACCCAATTAGTCCCCTATTCCCACAAAGACTTACACATGTGGTTAATTTAAAGTTTAACGCAATTGTGAAACTCTTCTGCGCCTGAGCTTGCCTGCTTCTAATGAGTGAAAAACCAAATGCTTTTCTTCCTCAAATCCCTCCTCGAGAGCCACAGCTTTCTCTTTGCCTTTCATCATTAATCTCAGCTCTAGTGTTATGCACTATCTCACCCATGCCTGATTATAAAACATAATAAAACAAAGTGAAAAACAAATCCAAAATAAAAGCCAAAGGGAATCAAATTACCTGATGGCCATGCTTTGTAAAAAATAGCTCTTTCATGAAACAAATTCCCTTTCTTTTGCTTTCTGTTGTTTCCTTTCCTCTTTCACCCCCTCTGTGACCCTTCTTAGCCGATGTAATTCATTGTGTTGTCTGTCTTGTAAGCCCCCTAGGGCAGGGACATTGTCATCTCAGCGGTCTGCACAGCACCACGCACCTCCAGAGTAGTGTGTAAATATTATAAACACACATTCACATTCAGTGAAATCAAACCCCCTATTTTTCTGAATCAATAATCTCTCTGGGTGTGAAACAGTAGTTATCCATGGCCATGAGCTTCAATCCTTTCAGAAAGGGCTTTCAAATGAGACTTTCATGCGCAGTATGAAAAATACATGCAAACAAACAAAGGTACAGCACAGCTGGTAAAGAACTGGTTTTCTGCATTAGCAGTGTTCATTGACTTCCACCCGCAAGGAAAAACCCTCTCACCTGCTGCCCCTCAGCCTGCTTCTAGTGATGTTAAACTCTGGGAAAAAAAGTTTTCCTAACTGGCATTTCCAAACAATTTGATCCTCTCAGCCTATCATTTCTTCCTTTCTCTGCCACCCCCTTAATGGTGTTAAAACATTACAGAAATGCTAAAAACTAAATTAGAAAATAAGATATTTACGGTCCTTCCGTGCAAGCTCAGTTTCTCTTTCCTCCTGCCTGTGCCTCATGACACAAGCTTCGATTGCAAGACCATGCTTTGATTTCTTACAAAAGCCCTCCAACTTCTGGCAGCCAAGAGGAAGGGTTTTACAGACCAATCAACCAGTGAGCGCAGATGAGGTGTTGAAGCTGAGGGCAAAGATCATACCTGCATCACAGGATGTCTAGCATGACCAGACTAACAAATGAAGCACATCACTTTTAGGCAAGCTGTATATTCTTTCTTGCCTTGATTCACTATTATTCTCTGCACCGCATGGATCCAGGGTCCTCTGGAAAAAAACCTTGTCTCTGACTGTGTCATTGTTACCCTAAGCAGTTACCCAGTTTTCAAGGGTTTAGTGGGTTGTTTCTGTTAGAAGAAATTAAGGAGGGAAACAGATACTTGTCTGGTCTAAGTCTCTTTAGCAGAAAAATCCCAAGAACATTGTCCTGTTTCTACAAATACATCTAAGATCAAATATCTGTTCCAGCTCCCTTTCCACTCTGCAGTGTGTCTCTTAAATATCACTATTAATTTTATACCAGAATCATGTAGTGTTTTACCATCTGGCTCTAACTTGTCTCTTTTTATTATGCAGGGGCATTTCTTACGCTAGATACAGTGGGGTCCATCCATCCCTATCCCTGCTGCAGCCTTGCAACCACTGGTAAATTTTCTGTGCCTTGCTTCCCCCTGGTGCTGAGCAGGGACAGCCCCCACTGCAGCCCACCAGAGCTGGAAGTACATGGCATCTCATAACAGCCCTCGGCAGGACTTTCCTGCTCTTTCCAAAATTACTTAAGCCAGGCGCAAGGCAACTGAGGCAGGAAAAACAGTGCATGGGAGAAAGTCCAAATGCTTTGGCTGTCCTGTGCTTGTGCTGGGAATTCATTGTACAATTGTGTGCTTTCACCTTTCTTCATGCTAAAGCTGAATGAGGCAGGTCTTTCAAATAGATCAACAAGTTCAGTAAATAATCTACAGAGCTGTTGCGCACTTGTGTGTCTGGGCAGTGGACCTCAGGGGAGGTTTCACTAGTTACCTAAGCTAATAGAACATAGAGCACCTGCAAAACAGCACACAAGAGAAAATTAGAAGGCTTTTCTCAACACAGTGACCATTTGTTCTGTTTTTGAACACGCAACAACTAAATAGTCTCATTTTCTTAATATTATGTTTGCGATGAGTGATTTGCACTGTTCTTATGTTGTATTGTGCTGTTCTCTCGAGCTTCCATTCTGTGCTCACACATGTTCACAAAAGTCTGCTACAAAATTTTCTGCTGTGAAAATTTGACACATTAACTAAAAAACTCTGGAGTAACCTCTGTTTGTATGTATAAATCATACATGTTTGTTCCCCCCTTCTTTCGTACACCCATTTCCCTGAAACAGTAAACTATATCTTAAAATGCTTTTGAAAGGATTACTGTCATGTATCAGAATATCAGCTGTAAATGCTGGCTATTTTCTGGAAATTTTAGCTGCGAAGAGTTTTGGAGAAGAAAGAGGTTGTTACATTTGCTGGTCTTCCAGATGTGTGGCAGCTTATGAGAACACCTACATAGTAGCTTCATCTGACTAGCCAGAATTCTGGCAACCCCAAGGTCTGCCAAATTAACCACATGTGTGGTACACAGATGGCTCATGCACAAGCAGTGAGTATGATGTGAACTGGAAGTGTCACAGTAGCCATGCTCAGATTTAGTCCATAAAATTCCACAGACATACAGCAGCCTCACCTGAGGTCCCCTGGCTCAATGCCTCTGCCAGGTTTGAAGGTAGCATTGGGCTCTGGGATGCAACAATACAGTCTCCTCTATTGCACAAAGAAACAAGACCAATTTTGCTATTTATTCTGAATTAATAAGGCTTCAGTAAGGCTTTGCTCACTCCCAGCATAATACAATTAAACATCATGTCATACTGTAATAGGTCTGCCCTGAATGAAGTTAACTTTCTTTATAGCAGCCCGTGTCATGCTGAGTTTTGGATTTGTGACTAAAAAAGTGTCTAGAACACACCAATGTTTTGGCTATTGCTGAACAGTGCTTGCACAGTATAAAGGTTTCTCTGTTTCCCACTTTGCCCTCCTGTCACCCTGCAGTGAGTAGGCTGGGGTAGGCAAGAATTTGGGAAGGCACACAAGTGTGACAAGTGACCCAAACTGGTCAAAGGGATAATCCACGCCCGGTAATGTCACACTCAGCAATAAAATTGGGTTAGAGAAAGAAGGAGGTGGAAGGGGTTTGTTTTCCAAAGCAGATATTGCTCAAAGGTTGTCTGGGTATAAATGTCCTGGTGGGAGGCGATGAGTGATTGTCTTTGCATCACTTGGTTTTGCCTCTTTTTTCCACTTATTAAACTGGCTCTATCTTGACCTAGGAGTTTTCTTGCTTTTGCTCTTCCTATTCTCTTCGCTGCCCTGCTGGGAGAGGTGGGTGAGTGAGCAGCTGTGGGAGTGCTTCGCTGCTGGCCAGGTCCAGACCACAACACATACCAGTGTGTGCACAGACAGGGTGCTGACTGAGGCAACGCAGCTTGTGTCAGTAACCTTACTTCTCACGTTTCAGGTGGGTTTGAACGTGTGGTCATCAGCCCAGATCTGTACTTGCTTTAACAGCCAGACTGCCTCTTTCTTCACTCAGCAGCCCTTGTATTTACTGATGTAGACATTTAACTGGTGAGTTTGGCAACTATGGATTTGTTCTCCTGTAATAGTCAGAGCAGGGTCTGCTTGTCTAGGTGCCTAGCACCTGGACCTGCTCCTCATGAGGCACCTGGTTCCCATCATCCTACCTCATAATCCTTCCGCTTGCCAGAGCCAAGCATCAGCACTGGGCGCAGAGAAGCAATGCTCCTACTCTCCTTCCTGTGCTCAGGAACACAACTGAAAGCACATGTTAAGTGGCTTACCTGTAGGTCCATGACTACCAGCCATCGTGGTTTTATCAGTAGTTAAAAATCTTGGTTCTTTAATCCATTGCTCCAAAGTTAATTCCTCATTTCTGTAGGATAAGTTTATAGTGCTCTTGGGTGACAGTGGTATTCTGAGCAAGTAACCAAGTGAGTCTGAATAGCTCCAGTGCCAGAAGGTGACTGCTTTTAAGGCATGTATTTCTTTCCTTTTATAGCTCCCAGGATTTTTAAGCCTATCTCATTTCCTCTCTGATCTGAATCACAAAATTAGTTTTTATTCAAGATGCTGTCCAGAATCAGGCAAAATGGATTTTACTAGGAGATTCCTACTGAAACCCTTCATTTCAGCAGCATTAAACATACCAGCCCTTTTCAGAATGTAATTCAGCCTCTCTGAAGGCAGCAGGAGTTTTGTCATTGATTTCAATGTTATAGCCTTCTGCCTTTTCATAAAAAAGAATCACTTACTGCAGAGAGGAACTGAGATGCTGAGGCTTGGGTTTGGATCCTGATTGATCTCTGAATCCCTCATGCTATCATTCAGGCAGCCAAGCTTTACTGCAAGTCATAAGCATGAATTCCACTCACCCCCAAAAGAGAGCTAGGATAAAGCAAATGTTTGGAGGATTTAAAGTCTTTAGGGACCAGGTTCATTCCTCTTATTTCCCTTAGAAGTTATTGTAAAGGTTTCCTTTACTGTGAGGCTGATCCAATTGCCACTGAATGCCACTTGCAAAACTGCAAGTGACTTGTAAGCCAGAATACACAGGAAGTTTATTGCTGTTATTAATACACCACATAGAAATAAATTCTGAGGAATGAGATGTGTTCTCTCTGTACTGTCACCTAGTCTGAAGAAGGTCCAGCTTTCAGCAAAACACAGAAGGACAGCTTTAGAAGTGTCTTACTAGCTCCCATTTTAAGTGACACCATTTTTGCCTTCAGTGTGCCTGTTAATACTCCCTGACTTCAATGGGCTTTGCACACATCCTTCTGGTGACAAAAGTGGTCCCACAGCAATAAAACACCAGGGAGACAGCTCAGTGACACCATGTGGAAGTTCACCATTACTAATTGAACCCACATTTTCAATGTTAGTGTACCAAGTACACCACAAGATTGTCCGTGGAAAAAATTGCAAAGAAAAAATATTCAACTGGAATTTGCCAAAAATCCCCCAGCATTAAAATTTGTCATAAAATCACACGAAACCAAAAAATCACTGGGGGAATGAAGGACATGTTCTCAGACAGTGGTGCTGGTGCATTGCATGCTGGCAGTCAGGGTAACTTTTTTATAGCTTTCTCTGCCCCATGTCTGTTCAGTGTACATGAAGAAAGAGACTTCTAAAGAACAGTTTTTAAGTTACTGCTGCTCAGAGGCTCCAGAGTAGGAAACCAGCATTGCAAATAGAGGCCATGCTGCTAGAGATCCTTTCTATCATGCCTTTCAGTGTGATGTTCCCCCAGCCTACACACTTACATCTCTTCTCTGCTGCTAATTTCCCTGCCAGCCTGAGAGTCACAAAAATTTCAACTACTCTCTTTCAAAACGTGTATACACAGATTTCTTCATTTCTTCTTACTGGACAATGAAGTTCTCTTCCTTAGCTAAGTACACACAGGCCTTTTCCCTCTGGATAAGTGTCCTCATGTGTGACAGAGAGGTCATAAATCTTATCACTCAACCTTCTAACTCTTGCATTACACCAAAAGGACAGTCAGCAATCGTTTTGACAGCGGATTATGAAGTAAGAAGCTTAACCAGGGAGTCTCAGAACATAACTTTGGTGCCCTGCTAGTATGCTTTGAAAGGGATCTCAGTGTACATTTTCAACTATATATTTTTAAAAATTCAGTTCACATGGAGTGGGCTGTTTGCCCTTTCCTTCCACAAACACATTTACCTTCTGCTAATGGGAGTAGCAGAGGCATGAGCAACATCTGCGTTGCAGGCAGAAGGAACCTTCAGAGTCCTCAGCACTCCTAGCTGCGTTATTCACAGTTTTAGCACACTGCCAACAAAAACTCAGAGGATATTTCCACTTCACTCTGCACTTTTGCTTTAGAGATGTAATGAACCTTCATTCCATCAAAGCAAGTATTTTACTGTGGATGCAAATTTTTGCTAATGAATGAATAGCAGACATACATTTTTCATTCGATAAAGACGTGCACTTAATGTTGTCATTTAAAAAATGTATATTCATACAGCCATTTAAAAATAACTGGCACCATTGTCATAATTATCTTTTCATATGCTCAGCAGCACCAGGAATTAACTATGAATGTAAATGTAATCAAGAACGCTACCACACTTTTAATAAATAAGGCAGCTTCTGTACCTCTATTGTGCTGGGCATGATCTGTGGTTTGCTCTTAAAGAAGCTAAGTGGAGTCTTTTCCCAGCTAACAAATGTGTTGGTTCAGTAGTGTACCACATTGTACTGAGTCTGCTGAAACTCATGGGGCAGATTAGCTCTAAAAAAAGGCATGCAGTTCCAACTGTGGGAAGAAAACCAAGTATTTGTATGTCCTCTCTCATAGACATGGGGAGTGGAGGATTGTCTGGAAATAGTGTGCAGGAATGGATTTCTTTGGAGAGGTACTAAGCAGGTGCTCAAACTACCCCGTTAGCACAAATGCTCTAAATGTTCCTATATCACACAACATAATTGCAGCCTTCTGCGTACCCATTTCTCCAGTTTCCCTGCTTCGGCTTCCACCTGTCAGATGAGGGGCACTTTTGCTAGTGGTCCATGTGTTTTAGGAAAAAGCCCTCAAATTCAGGTGCACAACAGGAAACATGGTATACGATCAAAACACAACTCAGTATGTTGTCTTGAACCAGCTCACACTGCTCCTCTCTCATGGTGCCTTTTACTTGTCTTATATTCTCATCTCCTTGGAGGAGCAAGTGGCTTTAGTGAACAAACATAAGAGCATCGGTACTCTCAAAAACCTTAAGACTGCTAATCAGCAAAAAGTTATCAGAAATGTAAAAGGCAAATAGTATAAAGGTAATAAGATAATTTCTTTAGTATATGTTGGAAAAATGCAAATATCTTCTTTCAAAATCTATTCAGTGCTCTCATGAAATGCACAGTTGAGAATCCTGTTGTCTGTCAGAAAAGGCTTGAGATAGCCAAGATTTGGGCAAAACACCTGTGCCTCAAAGAAAAAATGCCATGGAAGGAGTTACTTTGTTGTTGAAACAGCAATTTACTCTCCAGAGATATTTAAGTACTCTGTATTTCTGCTGTGAGAAGGGGATGGGTTAGCAGTCACATGAGCACCTTTCCACTAGAAAAGGACCGATACAACTTGCTCATTAAAACTGGGACACCAGACACCTGTCACTTAGTAACAGCCTTCTGAGTGGAATAGGAGTGGATAATGTGGATAATTTTAACCAGTGGCCTGAGGGTAGAAGCACCTGTGTGTCCCAGTATTAGGTATTATTTCTCATTGTTTTGACAGGGACACTGCTCTCTGTTCTGGCATACTGAAAAGACCAGATTAAAAGTTTAACCCTTGAATACATCCCACAGGGTTCTAAAGTCCCACGACACTTGGTTAGGTATGGTTTGCAAGCAAGTTCAAGTAATGCAAGTCATTACAAGGAGAAAGTTACGCAAACCAGTAAGTCCCTCATTATAAAGATCCCAATCTCTGTCAGAGAGTTCCAGCAAATCATCACTGATTAAATTGTTCTTATTTTTGTCAGTAGGTTTTGCTTCTTCAGGTGTATTCACTACATCTCCCACAGCTCACACGGGTCATCCACAAGGTCATTGGCAGGTGATGGGAAGACTTTCCAGCAAGGAGGAGGGCAGCTGGAGACAGACCCTCGTAAGTCTCTTCCTCCAAATTCAGGCACCGGATTTTTCATAAGGGGTTTTTGTTTACACTTGAAAACTGCGCCATGTCAGCACCACCTGGACCAAAGACTTACACTCAGATATATTTCCTTGTGGCCATGGCACTGAGGCTGCTTTCATGCACCCCTGCACCTCCTATTTTCAATCAGCCCTGGAAGTAGATGTGGACATAACAAACACAACTTCTCCACTGACATCTCTCTGTATCAGGAAGAAGAGTTAAGTATCACATAATGACAGCTGAGATAAATATGGGCAGATTTTCAAAATGAATCTTATGCTTTTGAGATTAAGGCACTGGTAGTAAAGAACCTCTTCTCAATACTGCCATGCACAAAAATGGTACAGGAATGAAACCTGTCTCTTAAAAAAAAATGCAAGTAACCTAGAAATACTGACTCCACAATAAAGTTTCTAGTTTGATACAAAAAAAAATGCCTAGAGGAATAGTGAGGAGTACAGTATCATCTTTCTTTTAAACTTAGCACTGGTGCAGCAACAAGATACAATATCATTAATATTATTCCTCCTTAATAGTTTTGGATCATTAGTTGTCATCATAGTTGATTACAGTTCACTAGCTGTGCGCTTAGATGTATGTAACTGGAAGCATGATCAGTAAATTTAACTTACTGATTCCCTAATGGATTCATTTATGTCTTCAGCTTGGTGATATCAGTAGTAACAGGCAGGAGTTGGTTTAAAGCCCATCTACGTCAGCTCAGGATTGTTTCCCTGGTCTCCAGGAAAGTCAGATCCATGCAGCATGCTGATATATAGATGTAAAAACTTTTTACTAAAAGATGAAAACTCATTTATCAGAGATGTCTTGACTGATACCTATATGTGTACCCATACCATGGTGTATATACAAGAATTATGTTTCGCATGCATCAGCCATTAATTCTACTTTCTTAAAGAGGTATGAAGATAAAAAATGGTTTCAATGGCTAAGTTCATGTGTGTGCATAAAATGAATTGCTGGCAGTGTAATAGAAATTATGATAAGGTGTGTTTCCACATGTAATGGGATATAGTATAAATTTGATGATTATGCTCTGTGGCACATAAATAATACAAATTCCCCAAAGGGCCCTTGCAGATATCAGCAGATACTGGGTTTGTGCTGCTGTTGTAAAGCCAGAAAACACTACACGAGCTGCTTTTCCCTTTTCACTATTTTGTCTTTTGTACTAAACAGATGTTAGTAACACAAACTGTGTGCAGAAACAGTCCATGTCCTACTCTACAGAATTAACAAAATGCATCTGATTTTGTCACTTTTTATTTCAATGATGCAGTTCTTAGAAAATACAGCATTAAAAAATGTAGCAGTTCTCTAAATAAAAACTTTTCTACATGTTTTCACCACCACAGAAATGTAATCCTGCTTGATATTCAGTATATATTTTCTCCTGACAGTTTTATGGTACAATTAAATTTCATACTTTCTTTTCTACCACTCTGAATATGCATTAGAAAACCAAGCATCATAATTCTAAGCCAATTGGCTTGATTTGCTTGTTTAAATTCAGATATTGCTTCTTTCTGTGCATTTCAAAGAGGGCCCATGGGCTGTAACAGTGTGTTTAGAATCAACAAAGCACATGGTCACCAAAGGTCTAGCTTGCATCAAAATTGTGTTTCTAAGCTCAAGTTACACACTTTACATGAAAAATGAAATAATGCAATTCTAAAATAGTTTATTGGAGAAACAAACTGAAGAGAAACAATAGAGCTAATAGAGGGGTAGAGAGAGAGGCAGATTACGGAACTCATTGTGTATTAGCTGAAAATTACACCGATATTTCGATGGATTTAATAACTTAATAAGACTCATTTGAATGCAAAAGAATGAACATTGAGTCGATATTAACTTTTAATGCTTGTCATTTTATGTTAATTTATATTTTTAAATTATAGTTAATTTTTTTTTGTAATCAGACTGGCTAATTATACCTCAAACATGTAAATCTGACATGATGCCAATACCAAACTAAAGGAAAAAAATTCAACAAAATACTTGGTTATAAAGACCCATAATTCACTGAAACTGGATTGTGGGTGACTTCCTTCCAACCACACAAAATCACGCTTTGCACGGGTAAAATAGTTCGATTTCTCTGAGATTATTTCTTTAGTTTGTTTTCCTGAGGGGACAATGCTAACACATTCTATTTGTGTAACCTTTTCCTGATCATTGATTTGATCATTCTTGGAAAAATCCATCCTCCAGCTTTGATGCCTGCAGATGCATTTTTCAAAGATTCCCTCATGCTAAAAGCGTCACTAACAAAACAAGATTTTTCTAACACTGAAATAGTCTTGAATTGAGATCATGAGCTCTGTTCCAAAGCAATACATAAGAAGTTATTTTTGTAACTCCTAAAGGTCTACTAATCTTCCAAAATCAAAATGTAAAACTGGTGCTTTACCTTTTATATATCTGATTCCATTTGGGGCAATTATTTGCCAACACATATTAAATAAAGTTACTGTGTGTAAACACGCCAGATAGGAGCTTATATGCTGCTGGAAAATGAGCACTTTCTTTTCTTAATAATACGCTTTGCAGTTAGAATTTATTTCATTTCCTTTGTCATGGTTCCAGAATTGAAATAATAAATTCCTCTGTCAACTCTGTACAGATAGGTTTTTAAGAGCTCATAATTCAGATGTCTTTAAAATAACAGTCTTTTAGGTTGAACGACCTTGGTCTTCACCAAATTGGGAGATACTGTGTACAAAGCTTTATATATGCTAGAGATGTGTTGAGCTGATAACCTTGTTGCACCAGCCCCCTACCCATTTAAAGGGATTTGTTTGTTTAGCAAACATTTGTGTAATGGAATCCAACTATTTCATTACATAGTTTTTTGTTTGCAAACAGGTGAGCAGATGAGATGATTAACATAGATCACAGATACAAATCCTTGCTCCTTCAGTGCACCATTCGTTCTCTTCTTCCCACCTTCCCTCAGGGTCAGCACTTCATTCATGTTGTCCTTCAGGACACAGATTGCAATGAAATCAGTAAGCTAAATTCTCGTACAGTCATGGAATGGTTTGGGTTGGAAGGGACCTTAAAGATCCTCCAGTTTCAACCTCCCACTAGACAAGGTCACTCAAAGCCCTCTCCAACTTGACAGGTCTTCACTCAAGCAAAACTCCAGTTGATTCAAGACCGAAGTTTCTCCTAAATAGGAATTAAAAGTTGAACTGTGACTTTTGGGGTAAAAAAATGTAGTTACTGCAAATAGCTAGGTCAAGTGAAGTCTCTACCCAGTTTACTTAATTCTGTAGAAATGTTGAAGCCAAGGTACACCGCTGTGTTTGTTGAAATACGTTACAATGCCATCATAATTCCTCCTCACTCAGCTGTACCTACAGCCATGCAGCGTTCCTAACGCACAAAACCATAGGTAGTGTCTCATGCAATATTGGGAAACATGAGCAGAAATTCTCCATTCTGCCTTACTATCACAGCTTTTCAGGACAGCTTTCCAGCAGCAGGATGTTACAGTGCTGCCCTTGCTAGGGCACTGCAGAGCTCAGACAAATGTGCTATGAGGTTAGCAGTCCCATGAGTTTACTGGCTGCAGCCACATAGCTCCAGGAGCATAGCTCAGTGCTGGGTTTCCATTGCTGCCCACCAGGACAGCAGCAAAGCCATGGGCAGCTTATAAATGATTCTCTTTCCCAATGGTAGCAGAATTGTCTGTGGTAGGAGCTTGGTCTGCCTATTTTCTCTAACCTTTTTAGGTGCGTAGGTCACCAAGTTCACAGTTACACCTACAGTTAATAATTACTGAACATCAGTCTATGTAGCTACCAGCTGAATGTGGTTCACCTTCGCTGAGATGACAATGTCCAAGCCCATACTATCAAACTGCTGCTTATTTACATTGAAGCTTTCCATTCTCAGCATCATCCGTACTGTTAGTTTATATCCAAACTTATCAAGTCAGTTTTCTATCCTAGTTTATCTTTTATAATGCTAAAGTCACAGTAATCTTACTTTGGAGTTGTTTGGGGATTTTTTGTGTGGTGGAAAAGGAAAGAGAGATTGGAAGGGAGTTGGTTTTACTGACTGGTAGGGGTCTCATTCAATAGATATTATTCAAACACCTCTATAAATGGTTCTGCTCTAGCATCTTTTATCTGCTCTCCACTTGGACCCATAAAATGCAGGTAATAACAGTTACAGAGCACCAAGAGGGTTTATTTACCCTTTGGTGCAGAGCAGTGAAAATAGAGTAATTCTGAAATTTGCAGACCATCCTTATGATAACTAGGAACACATCTTTTCAGTGGCTCAGAACTTATTTTCTTTTATTAAAGCATCTTCCGTAATAGCTACTGCATACTTACAATGCTAGTTACTTTCTTGCAATTATGTTATTCAGAAATAATTGGATTTCTGGGTTTAATTGGGCTCTAAATTAGCCAGAGCTTTCATAAAAGCTATTACAGAGATTTCTAATAGCAGCTTTTGCTGCTATTTAAGCACAGAGTATTTCAATAAGAGTGATTCACCAGTGTAAAAAGTCTTGGCTGCTGTGAACTCTAGCACAGGTTCAGATTAATTATGACAATTTAGGCACCATCCTTTTGTAATTAAACATTTGCTCAAAACATTAGCCAGAGTGCACAACTGTGTCAGACAACTGGTTGTCCTTTATTTAGAAATATATGATTTTGTTTTCTAGCTCTTTGGAAGATCAAGAATCTTTGTGGCTGAGTTCAGAGGCAGGGTCAGCATCTGTTTGCTCCCATCAGTCATCTCACCAGCCCAACTGGGAGGAGGCTGCATAAGGTGTCCTCCTGACACCCTCTCCTACCCGAGAGGTCCTACTCCCCATTTGCTGACCTGCACATGTGGCCTTGTGTGCAAACATCCCAGTATCAGGATAAACAGAGAAATAAAAAAGAAACAGAGAAGTAAAAATGCAGTCAGGTATTTTAGAGAGCATTTTTTGACTTTGCCACAGATGACTGAAGGGTGATGATGAGGTGATTCAGGGTTAAGAGTAACAGTCCGGGCCTCTGTGCTTTTCCCTGCTTTCCGCCAGTGGCACTGCTACTCATGTGCAGTAGTGTCTGTGATCCTCACAATCTTCACCACACCCTATAGGTTAGGCTGTATTTAGGCATTACTTTGATTAAGGAAAGGTGTGTTGCCTTATACTGCAACACAACAGAACTCCTGGACCATAATGGACTCCTGTCCTCACTTGGAGTATTGTGTACAGTTCTGGTGTCCTCAACATAAAAAAGACATGGAACTGTTGGAACAAGTCCAGAG
>JANHGB010012292.1:0-27171 GCA_026283785.1 Coracopsis vasa | reverse complement strand
CCCGGAATGACGAGATCACTGCTGGGTTGGGCTGGGTATCAGGCTGCGGGTGGTGAGCGGTTGTATTCTCTCCCCTTGTTATTTCCCTTATCATTATTATTATTGGTGGCAGCAGCAGTGGTTTGTGTTATACCTTAGTTACTGATCTATTCTTACCTCAACCTGTAGGAGTTGCATTCTTTCAATTCTTCTACCCATCCCTCTGGGAGCGGGGGGAGGAAAGGGGAGGGTGTAACCGAGCTGCTGTATGGTTCTGGGTTACCGACTGGGCTTAAACCACAACAGGCACCTAATTTAGAATATCATTTTTCTAGCACTCCTCCTGTAATCAGGTATTTCAGCCTGTCTGTAATCTGCAGCAGACTATGTAATTTGATTAATCCTCTCCGCTGCATATAAGAAGCCCAAAGACTTTAAAGGTGCATTGGTCAAATGTCAAAATCTGTGTGACACAAATCTTTTCCACCATCCCAAATCCTTTAAGACCTCAAGTCATCAAACTGTGAAGAGAGCAGTCAAGTATAACATTTAAATCTTGTGCACAGTATAACTCAGCTATCCATTTAATGTTAAGCACTTAACTGAAGAGGGCTAAGAACAAAAGGAAAAGGTAAAATGCTTTGTTGAATTGGACCTTATTCTCTCTCTTATTTGCCCAAGGTTATTTTACTTCTAACAAAAGATCTTTGTTGCTTTTTGGAACAACTAAAACAAGAATTATTAATTACTTTTATAGGACTTTATGAATGCTTTTCATAGACTCAGGGTATATACTTTGTTGTATAGTAAAACACAAACATGGAAACAACCATTTTTGCTGGTTAATCCAGTGTCTCATAACTCCAATAGTTTTCCTTTAAGTGTATTTCATGGAACCTTCCTAGGTGGGCTTTATTCCATAATTACATTTTGTGTTCTGCAAGAGAACATATGCTTTTGTGTTTTATTATATTACATTGTAACTCAACTACTGCTAATAACATTAAACAGTATTAGCTGGTCAGGAATGCCTAGAACCTCAAATTAGGTTAAGGCTTGACCCGGCCAACTAATAGCCTGATACATAATGAGATGCATGTTCCTGACCTAGTGGATTTAGTGTATTGGAAATACAGAGTTAGGGTTGAGAAGAACAAGGCTGTCTCATAAAGATTGGTATCACCTTGTTATCTGGGCATGTGGAGACAGAACTTCGGCTAAAACAAAATGTTTCACTTGAAAGATGTAAAGCAAGTTATGAACACCAAATAGAAAATAGTGGCTCTGAAAAAGGGCTGAAGGTCACAGTGGGCATAAACTCTCCCTTCACAGTGCAATTATAAACTGCTAATGCAGTTATGGATGTTTAAATAAGGCACTGTAACAAAGAAGAGCACACAATCAAATTTCTCAATAGAATCTGGCTGAGAATAGAGAAAGAGTCTGCTTCTTTTGTTCACATTAACAAAAAAGGAATCTCTGAAATCTGCAGAAGGTGAAAAAAGACAAAGTATATGAGGATGACGCAAAACTTCAAATGGTAAAAAAATTAGGAGCTCAAGCTGTTTAGTTTAGCAAATAGAACAGTGAAAGGTGATTTGAACATTTTAAAAGTAATTTCAATTCATGCCTGATTGATTGGCTTTTTTATTTTAAAGAACCAGTAAGGCATAATGAGAACTAACCTCCGGACCCTGAAGCTGGGGAAAACTCGAATTAGGAGGAGTTCTTAGCAAGCCTGATAGAAGTAAAGGATTCTGTGTTTCCTTATATATAGCACAGGCTTTCATGTCTTTCTGGAAATCTTTGTTAACATACCAAAATGAAGGTGTCAGTAAATGGTTCAGTTGTACATTGTAGATATATCAGAGGCCATCTACAGAAACTGTTGTTTTCCCAAAACATGGGTAGGGGGGGAACACTTACCATCTTCCTGATCTTTCCACCCTAGCTCCCAACCCTGAGGTTTAACCCTCTTCCTCAAATTAGACATATTCTTCTTTCTTACATTGGAACAATTCCCCTCTTCCCCTGCTAGTGAGATTTCTGCAGGTATAGCACACTTTTGCTTTACTACAGGGTCAGTCTGTCAGTGGAAAGGAGTGGGTAGAAGTGTGGTGTCAGGAGCACACAAGAGGATAAGGGTAATCACAGGGCAGAGAGATAATTCTCCTGTAGGTGGGAGTGACCCATTAGAGTAGATGAGCCATAATGCCCTTGCACTCTGTTCATTACAAGCCCAGTTTCCATAGAATTTCTTATAGAATTGAATCTTCTAAGTGTTTTTATAACTGTTTCATGCCTTTTCCAAGGTGACAAAAAGATTGTTATGAAGCCACAGACTAATCCAAAGTTTCTTCAAAGCAAGTGGTTGGTAATTCAGAGGCAATTTTTAATAATTCAAATAATTAAATAACTTTACAATTATTACATTGCTATTTTATTTTTCATACTCTTTTCTAATAAAGTTTTAATCATCTGGCCATCTGGTTTTATCAGTTTCCATGGGGAATACAATAAATATTTAAATTCACTGCTTTTGTTGAAACACAGTGCATAAAAGTCATAATGATATTCTTCTGTTCATCCATTCCTTATTTCAAAAGCATGAAAAAATGGCCAATGCATGATGTTAAATCCTTAAATATTATGCATTTGAAAATGAGTGGGGTCTGAAAAAGTAAAACAAATTAGTAATAATCTCAGCTTCTTAGCAGTTTAGAGGTGCACTAGTCATCAAAACTTACATAGCTACTGCTTCATGCTATGGTCTCATGCACTAGCTCCTTATCTGTATATTTTCTCATAGACTGGGTTCCCACCACCTCTTATGTTTTTAGGAACATTTATCTCAGTTCAGTTCTTACAAATGAGTTGGTTTCTCACATTATTATAATTATTATTATAACTGTCATTATCATTGCCATTATTATTAATTGTTTTCTATATACTATATAATTATATAATTAGTTTATCAAAGAGAATATATCATGTCTACAATCTTACAGGAGCAGAATCATTATGTATGGCATTGTTCTTCAATGTCTATTAGTAGAATCTTAAAATTTCTTTTCACAAATAAAAAGTCTAATTATATTTAAGTATTTGGTTAGTAGGGATAAAAAGCATATTTTCATGAATTATTATCTGGTAAAATTATATTTTTCTTTATGCATTATTTATTCATTATTTAGTTGTACTCATTGAAATGCTAAAAAGATCTTGGCAAACAACTGTGGAACAGAAAAGAAAACATAATAAATTGTAAGTACTGAAACACATCACTGAAGATAAGCACTTTGTGGGTATTCCCTAGACTGATATTGTTCATATGAACCATTTGGCAATTACACAACTAAATGTCAAAATTGGCCTGCAAATAATTCCTGAGAAAGAATAAAGGTCTACACTGCTGTGTCATTAGGCCCTACTTGTTGCAGGCTTAAGACAATTCAATTTGTTCTCAAGAAATACCAGAATTTTGAATTATAAGAACTGTAAAAAGAATATTCTAGGATATTTAATTTTCCAATTCTTTTTTGGATTTAAAAGTTTTGAATGTACTCTTTCTCTGAAAATAAACCTGGAATTTTTCAGTACTGAAAGGGTTCAGGAACTACTTTTAATGAGTAGCAGTAAATTCCACAGCAATTAGGAGATCAGGCTAATAATCTTCTTACTTATTTGTTGTATATATCTCATATTATCCTGTATTTGCATTCTTATTAAGATTTATATATGTTCTTGACTTTGTTGGGACTTTTCCTAGGGAACAGAATTGAGAAAATTATTAATTCTTCTGATAACGAAAGTCCTAGAATAGAAAGGACTTGGCTTCAAATACAGATTCTTTCATTAGTACAAACACATTAAAATGAACTTAGATAAAATCAATCCACACTAGTTGATAGGACACATTTTTTCATATCATTTAAAAATCAACACTACCATGTAGTGTGAACAAAAACATACACTATGAAAGGGTCTGAGGTTTTCTGAGTCGCAAGCCAAAGAGCAATAATACTGTGTGCCTACATTAATTTTATCATAGTTGTAGTTTAATTTTCACTTTGCCTACTATAGAGCTGGTGAAATTGTAATTCACATATTAATTTATTTTCTATTCTAAACTGCTACTGTACCATAAAGAGTCCTGCAACTGAAAACAATTTAAAATGTTTAAAAAAGTATATGAAGGTTAACCTTTCTATTTGGATTCCAGGAAAAAATAATTGCTCAGCCATTAGCTACAGCAGAATGTTAATGTAACAGCCAGGAATTGTTAAAAGAAAAATGTTTGTGTCACAGTAGAAGCAAATAAATAAATAATGCAGCCAATTCAGAGTAAATGAAAACATATTAACCTAATTTCCTAGCAACTGAAAAAGCTGAATGAAGAAGACCTGTTTGTATAAATTATGTATTTCCTAGTCAGTACAGGAGATGGGAATGAGCGGCTGGTGACCAAATTTCCCCTGATGGTTATCTTTTATTTTCTACTGGCCCTTCAGTGAACTGGAAAAAGTTAACAGTATTGTATTATCAGCATCAGATATAGCATATAGATTTAGCAATAGAAATCCAGCACGCTGGATTTCTGATAAGCTGGATGTCTCCAGAAGAGAAAATTGTGCATACAATAAAGAACAGCAATGCAGGACCAGGAAAGAAAGGAAGAGGCTTGGTTCCTGCCTTCAGCTTTAGGTAGTGCAATTATATAAAACCTTTTCTTGAATAGAGATGTCTTTAATACAAACTGGAAAGTACAATTGATCCATTCTTCATAATACACAATCCGTGGAATTTCATCTGGCAGTAAATGACTTGAGGCACAAAAGCAGCATCCTACCTTACATGATGCCATTCAGGAGTTTGAAGAGCTCCACCCTTATGCCATATTGGTAATGTTCCCAAAAGTCAGGAGTCGAACCCTAAGGCCAGCTTAGATGCCAGTAGCTATTTGCTATTTCTCTAACAATACTCTTCTGATTGTCTTCTCAGCTTGGAGCTTGTGCTGACATCTCATTTTCACTTCCTTTCTCCATGATCTCAAAGCCTGGGAAAGCTCATAGCACACAAGTAGATGGTAATTAGAAGAAAATTATACAACAAACATCACATCATGGAATGAGTTGATAGTTGTTGATGTTTTTATGCAGCCAGCATCTCCCTAAAAGCTGCAACAGCTCTAAGCCAGTAGATCCCACTGAAGCAGGAACTTCATATTCCTGTCCTCAGCCCCCCTGCAGTGCTCTGCTGCTCCCAGGACAAGTATCCTCTGTCAAACCTTCAAGCCTCATGCACACAGAAACACTGAATTGGTTTGATTTTGTTGTCACTGACATTTTTCACCACAGTTTTTGACTTTAGAGGAGAGTTCACTGATCTGAAACAGCTTTGAAGCAGTGCTGCAGGGTGGCAATTTGCCAGCATGCTCACCTTAGACGATGCCCATTCTTGCTCATTGGAAGTGAAGTCTTTTCAAGAGGCCTTATGTGATTTAAGCTGTATTGCTAATTGCATCACCTGCAGCCGCTAATCTCTGGCTTCAAAACCAAGAAGCACAAAGTAGTTGTGTCCACATTTCTCAGTGCTAGACCTCTCTGATGGTGACTGGTCACACTTGCACCACACTTGGCCTTGGGTCTCCTCTGTACTCCATGCAGTGTCCCAGAAATCCTAACACATGCTGATGCTCTACTGTTGTGTGAGTTCGTATATGTCATTTTGCATTGTTTTGGCTCAAAATGATTCTATGATTCTAAAATGCAATAATAAGGGGAGGGCTGTGCTTTAGCCTTGTAAAGTGTTGATGTTTTATACCAGAAAACTGAAGGTGTGAGTTACATGACATGGGTATAGGAAGAAGATATGGGAACATGCTTGTGTCTATAAAAGCTGCTGCAATGACGTGGAAAACAACCAAAACTACCTTTTGTCTACTGTTTATTGAGACAGGCCCCAAAGCCAGCTATGTGCAGGAACCAAGTTTTGGGTTAGATGGAATTGAATGATTCACTCCAAAATATGGCCTGAGAATACACTAACATTTACGCAATCTAGAGGATGAGAACCATGAGCTGAGCTGTCTGGCAGGG
This sequence comes from Coracopsis vasa, assembly GCA_026283785.1. Taxonomy (NCBI): domain Eukaryota; kingdom Metazoa; phylum Chordata; class Aves; order Psittaciformes; family Psittacidae; genus Coracopsis; species Coracopsis vasa. The sequence continues at coordinate 21,094 of JANHGB010012292.1, read as the reverse complement.
TAAACATATCTTTCATATCAGCAATAAAGACGTCTTTGGAGCTGGGTTTATAGAAAGGTTAGCTTATTTTTATTTCACTTGTGTGCAATGAAAACAACAGGAAAAGAAGCAGAAATAAGCTGGCCTTATTTTCTGCCACTTACAAACCCACTGCTGACAGAGCCTTAGTTGTGGTAAACTGCTCATCTGTCTGGCTTAGCACATGCTCTACTCCTCAGTACCCTGGAGCTTAATCTAATATTCTTAAGAGTAAATTAACTTAGAATGTGAAATTAAAAGAGAGGGGAATTATGCATTTATAGTGACAGAAAACAGATCTGAATGTTTTCATACCTCTGGCTTAAATGTAGTCAGTATAAACTGACATAAATAACCTCCAAAACCTCATATTGCCCAGGCATTAGTTGAGATATACTATTAAACTACCATTGGTGTGAATGTTTGAAGTGTTTACTCTAAAGAAAAGAAGAAAGAGAAGGATAGAACATCTCAATGACTTCACTCTGTGCTTACAAAGGTGAAAAGTCATGTGGGTCCGTAAAAACACACAAAAAAGTCAAATACAAACAAATTGAAGTAAAAAAGGGGGCTGAAATGTTTCAATCCCAAAACCAGAAAAAATGCTTAAAGTAAATCCCTGATAGGAAAAGTTGTGTCATGTCTAAACAACAGCAAAAGCAATGCCAACAAAAAAGCAAAGCAAAGAGAAAAGGAAGCAAAGAATTCTGTCTCAGTGGTAGAACTAAAAAATCCCTTTATCTGAATAGTATATTCATCAGAACATAAAATTCTGGTCTTGTGGGACTCAGGGATTCTGGAGAGGGAAAATAATACCTATGGTTTGATTCAGTAATGTGAGGAAAGAGATCTCACATTTCTCTCTGCTGCCTTAGGCACAGTGGTACACGGCAAGTGGGAGCATTGCCTGGAAAAGGTTCACCCCGTTTGCCTCCACTAAGCAATGGATTACATGCTGCTGTCTTGTTCAGTTTCTCCTGTTGATGCTATTCCAGATATATGTATCTAAGTAATTAAAACTGTTTCAAGGCCAGGGCAGGAGCTTGGCTGTATTTTAAGAGAGAGAAAACCATGTTTCTGTATGGTTTTAAGCTCAGCTGCATTCCATGGCTGCACTTGCCCTAAGAAATACCAGGCTGTTCTCTGAATATTCAAACATGATTTGGGTACAGTTAATGTGTTTGGATGGTCCCATGGTCTCAGAAACACAAAATGAAACAGGTAATGACACTTAAATTTATGTTTAACTTATGCTCTGTAAATTAGAAAGGTTGAAGTGAGGTTTTTCTTATGAAAAAGCTTTGCTTTTATTGTTTGTTTTCTTACTGTGAGGGTGTATAAGTACTCAACAGATTGTGCAGAGAAGTTTGACAGTCTGTGTCACTGCAAACATACAGAACATGAGTCGACATTGTACTAGGCAACCTACTCTAGTTGACTCTGCTTTAGGTAGGGAGATGGGTCTATATAAACTCCGGAGGTACCTCGGCTGTTTAGTGACTGTGTATCCTGTGCCTTCTTTCCTGACTGTTGCTTGCTTTGTGAATAAGCATCTTTCCCAGACCAGCTCTTTCTTTATGCAAATTCATCACTTGCTGTGGATGAAGAACAATTCTGTGTTTCCCCCTTAGCATACTCAAGTGAAGGTGATTGTTGATTTTCAATCCTTTACAAATAAGCCTTAAAAAAGGAAGAGACAATTTAATGCCAACCACAAACACTTTTCCTCTAGGGCCATAAAACATTTATCAGCATTTAATTTGGAACAGCAACAACAATAAAAAGAGGATATTTCCTATTGTGGCAGCTGTGAGGTTCAATCATTAGATGAGTAATCTGATGAAGTGAAGTGAGAATGGGCAAACCAAATAAACACCTATTGTGCACACAAAATTCTAGATGAACTGCTGCTGCTGCTGCCAGTACTTGGAGATGCATGGAATTATTAAAACTATTTTAGTGGGACAGGTCATACCTCAACAACTTAAATTAATAAGAGTACCAAAATCACTGTTGAGTCTAATTTGTAATGGAGGACTGGCATACCTGACCTCGGCCCTCCCTAACAAGCATGCTGTCATTAACAGAATACCTAATGAAAGATAAAACCAATATTTCAAAGAGCCTTAGAAACTGGTTTACAAATTAAAGCCTCATCATATAAACTCACAGACTGGATACAAAAAATATTCAAACATACTGTTGGCTCTTTAATGCCATAACTACCAGCCCTGTGGAAATTATGATGAGTGCATGTCCTGCTCCAAACCCAGGGAATAGAAGTAAGATTGGGAACCTTGCTGCTACCTTTGACCCAGTGTTCTGGTTTTGTCTGGGGTACAGCTGATTTTCCTCACTATAGCTAGTATGAGGCTTTTTTGGATTTATGTTGAAAACAGTGCTGATAACACAGGAATATCTTAGTTGCTGCTGAGCAGTGTTTACACGAAGCCAATGCCTTTTCTGCTCCTCACATCATCCCACCAGCGAGCAGGCTGGGGGTGCACAAGGAGTTAGGAAAGGACACAGACGGGACAGCTGCCCTAAGCTGACCAAAGGGATATTTCAAACTGTATGGCATCATGCTGAGCATACAAAGCTAGGGAAGAAGAAAGAAGGGGAACATTAGGAGTCATGTCATTTGTCTTCCTAAGTCACTGCTATGCGTGATGGAGCCCTGCTATTCTGCAGATGACTGAATACCTGCATGCCAGTGGGATGAATGAATTCCTTGTTTTGCTTTGCTTGTGCATGGATTTTGCTTTACCTATTTAACTGTTCTTATCTCAACCCATGAGTTTTTTCACTTTTACCCTTCCAATTCTCTATCCCATCCCACTGCAAGCGCCTGTGTGGGGCTGAGCTGCCAGCTGGGGTTAAACTAAGACACACAGAAATGAAGTGAGATGAATGAGGGTTATATATCTCCAGTATTTCTGGAGGTGTTGAGCTGCTCTGTGCATTAGAAAGGTTGCAGTCAAGTTTTGTTCAATACCTATCACAACAGAGTCAGATGCAAGAGTAATATAACACTTTTACCCCATTCAAATAGAAATATATCAGAAAATCTACAAAAATAAGCTTTTTTTACATACTTGGTGTTGGGTTTAGTTTTGTTTTGTCTTTGTTTTGAATTCCCTTACAGGCGTTACCTTAGTTTATAAAAGCATTCTGTACAATAATTACAGGACTTTATAAATAAAGCCCCATTTCTTGTTACTTTAACAACACCTATAACATGATATTCCTCTTTATCTATTTTAGAATATTATATACCATTACATCTCTGATCACCTCTGTGTAAAATCATGGGTACTTGCAAGGTTCATGTAAGTGCTTGCAATTTTTTAACGGCATAGTCACTTTCTAGTGGTGGAAACTGTACGAGGTGGAATCTTGTGGCAGGAGAAGTTATGACTTTCCATCAGATTAATATGTGGATCTATATTTTCATTTCCCCTTCCTTTTCCTTCCTTATTTCAGGAAAGTTAGACTTCCTTTCCTAATTAGTAGTCAAATAGTCAATTTGCATAGAAATGCATATATGTGCAGCCTTTGGAAGACAGCAACTGAAGAGGTTAAGTAGAAAGAATAAAGGAAGAGAAATTAAATAAATGATATTTTTAAAGGGTTTTTTTGTTTGGTTGTTTTTTTGTAGCAAAACAGCAACATGAATTAGAATTGGGCTACAGATGTAATAGTGCAAATCACCTATTTCCTGAGGGCTGACTTAGAATGACCTTACAGTTTGGCCACCTATGTGGTGGGGGTCTTTTTAGTTTGGAGAGAAATGGAAATGTCAGTGGAAAAAAATTTGTATCAAATTGCTATTCTTTGGGGGGCAAAATACAAGTAAAATTGTTATCTTGTTTGGCATAGACCTTACCAGACACAAAAGGATCTCCTGTCATTTTGAGGTTATTTAACCTTTTTGTTTAAACTTGTTTCTTTTAAATTAGATCATTTCTAAAACAGGTAATGCTGTTTGGAAGAAAACAATTCCAAAGCTTTATTTTACTACAGCTGAAGGCAGCCCTTTGAACATTCTGGAAAACTTTACCTAGTTTTGCTGTTTTTCATGCTGTTATTTTGCGCATTTGGTTGTTTTCAGCCTAATTAATTCTAAAAAGTCTTCTCAAATTTTTTTCCTTTTTTTTAAAAAAATTTTTCTTCTTGTTCTGAAATTTTTGTCATTTTTAAAGAAAAGAACTAATTGTCTTATTTAATTATTACTTTCATTTCTGAAGTGTCTGACCTCTTCTGGTGAAATTGTTATAAAATCCAGGTCATTTACGTGTCTCAATAAAAGGTGGGTTCTGAATTTGTTTTATTTTCAATAGGAAGTTGCAGGAAGGAGCTTTGAAGGCTCAAAAGCAATCTTGGTTTCTTCTGTGGATGAAGGTACCAGACCTTACGCCTCAGTCTGAACAGATTTTATTTCATGGTTCAGCATAGCTGAAAAAACGAGGTAAATGTCAGGATTTATAATCCTGGTTAGTTTTGTTTTCTTTTGTTTTCTTTTAATGATTATTAAAGAAGTCTTGAGCACCACAGAACCTGCAGGGGCTTATTAAAACACCTAATGAGTGGGGACTAAACTTCAACCGTATTTCAAAACTGTCACATCACCATAAGCTGTAAGACACATACCTCATTTCCCTGAGATAAGGGAAAGGTAATGGTCCTTCCCAGCATCGTTTCCAACCTCACCTCCATTTTGCAATGGAGATAGGCCAGGTGTGCTGTCATGATCCCCTTAAAAACAGGTATCCCACTGTCCTAACCCTTCCCAAGGAACGGGTGATTTGGGTGGCCTAGTTGCCTCCAAGCTGTGCTCCACCTGGGAATGACAACTATTTTTCCTTCAAAAGGGCATGGAACTCTCCTGCCTCATGGGTCTGTAAGATAGATGAGGAGATGCTGTAATTCTGGAAAGCCTGATGATGTGGTCAAAAACAGGTCAGGGAATGGAGAGTTTGGTGGTAGCTGAAGAAAGAATGAGCTTTGCGTGCTCCCACTTATTGTAAAGTCTGCAGAGCAGCTCAGTAGGGGCAGTACAGAACTCCCATTCCCTTTTCCCTTTCTCTTTCACTTCCCTTTCCTCTTCTCCTTCATTTTTGCCTTCCCCTTCCCCTCCCCTTCCCTTCCCTTCCTCTTTCTCTCCCTTTCCTTTTCCCCTTCCAATTCCCCTTCCCCTTTCCAATTCCCCTTCCCATCCTCCTCCTTCCCTCTCACTTTTTCTTTTCATTTTTTTCCAAACTGAACCCCCAACCAGGGATTACTGTGTTTTCTTGGCTGACATGTTGATCATTTATTGTATTTCTATATATATGATAAATACCCAGAGCACTGAAGGGGTGATAATACAGGATATGGCAGGTCTAAACACATTCAAATATGATTCAAGTTCAATGGCTTAGATCAGCAACAGATCTAATGCTTTCCTGCTGTTAGGGATCTCTAAGGAAAATTTTCTATGCACTCATTTGTAAAATGCAAGAGAAGCCTAAAAAAGCAACATCATACAAAAGTTACTGTATGAAAAAACTGTACCACTGAAGTACACATTTATATGGCAGATATTTATTAACTGCTTCCTGAACAAATTCATGGGACTTTCAAGGTCTCAGGACCTTTTAATTTTCTCTGATATTTCTCTTCTCACTTTTAGCTCAAGTTGACAGAGGTCTGTTTGACACAGACAAGTTTAGGAATAATCAGGAAAATCACTACTGAGAGCTTTTGCTCTTTTTCAAATACTGACTGTGCATTGTGATACTCAGATTGCTGCAAAAACACCCAAACAACTAAGAAACCAATTCTTTGGGATGGGTTTCAATCCTCCCCACCACAGGTTAACCTGCACACTACCTGAGCACAGATGTTGTGCCACCACATATTTGGGAATTCTGGAGTACTTGAAATCCTTAGTGAATAGATAGATAGATAGAGAGATAGATAGATAGATAAGCACAGCTTTGGAAACTTATTGCACATGATTACAAAGACAAAGTGCTGAAGAAACATCCCGACACGGCTCTGATGGGGATAGACCACTTTGTGGCATTGCTTTTGCTCAAGGACCTAGGTGCACGTGGTGGGTAATGCGGGAAGATGGGGAAGTCGGGTGTGTACCTCAAGGGGATGTAATTTTGGGTGAAAACAGCCAATGAATTCAACTGTATGCTGTTGACTGCTATATAACACTTCTATGGCAGCTAGATGCTCATCTCTGCCACTCCGGACTTGGAAAAGAGATATGTGCTGTCATGATCATCAGCAGAGAACAAAGTCATGGAAAGCTGAAAGCAGCAGAGTCTTCCAGTACTATCCTCAGGTCATCATCGACTGAACCCGACTTCCTTTTGATCATCACCTCAACAAAGAAATCGGACAAGCTCAGCAATGATGAAATCAGAGCTGATGTCAGCAAGCAACAATCCAACACCATGGCATCATGGAGAGATGCATCAGGGCATCTCTCCTGCCCTGAGAAACTACTACAGAGGATGTATCCTGACATCATGGACTGAATGAACTCAACAAACTTTCATAGGGATGGTCCACGGACTAAGGAATGATATCTGTGTGTATCTATCTATCTATCCAGATAGATAGATAGAAAAAGTGATGGTATACTGGAAAGTATGGGATCTGAGCATGATGTAAATGCTATGGAATAAGGGGTGGATACTGTCCTGATTTCAGTTGAGATAGAGTTAATTTTCTCCCTAGTAGATGGTGCAGTGCTGTGTTCTGGCTTCAGTCTCAGAACAGCGCTGATAACACAGACGTTTTTAGTTGTTGCTAAATAATGTTTACTCTGATCAAGAACTTTTCTGTCTCATGCTCTGCCAGTGAGGAGGGGCACAAAAAGCCAAGAGGGAGAAGAGACAGGACACCTGACCCTAGTCAAAGAGATATTCCATAACACAGCACATTATGCTCAATATATAAACTGGAGGGAGTCACCCAGAAGGGACCAATTGCTGCTCGGGTTGGGATGCGTATCAGTCAGTGGGTGGTGAGCAATTGTATTGTGCATCACTTGGGTTTTCTGAGCTTTCATTTCTCTTTTGTTGTTCCCTATTATTATTGTCATCATTGTTATTGTTGGTATTAATTCTATCACTATATTGTACTTTATTTTAGTTATTAAACTGTTCTTATCTCAACCCATGGGGTTTGCATTCTTTAGATTCTCCTCCCCATCCTGCCTAGGGAAGTGGGTGAAGGGGGATTTTAGTAAGTGACTGCACAGTGCTGAGTTACCAGATGGGGCTAAACCACAACACTAGAATATCTTGTTGTGACCCCATCTATTTCTCTGGCATACAGGTTATCCACAGATCTTAGTTTTGGCTGTTTGTGAATGTGGATACCTTAGGAAACTGAAGCTGTCCAAAACAGAACTGAATTACACCCAGCAATCATAAAAATCCCACAACAGTTCACGTGTCTTTCCACTATCAAGTATTTGGTAGGATTCATAGCAGAAGTGAACCTTAAGGTGTAACTCGAAAGCAAGTATCTAACAACCCAAGAATTGAGCTCTATTGTAAGAAAGATCCCATACATATGTTTGAAACAAGATCATGCTAGTTTTTCAAGGCCAGTAGGTAAGTGTTCATGACAATTCATCTTTAAGGTGCTTTGATGAAATGTTTCCCAAGGTTTGCCTTTCAAACTCCAGTGAATTATTCATGAACACTACAGGTTGATTTCATCTCTACGAAAAATTCATGACCTCTTTATTCACTTCTTTGCTATTGTCAGGCTTCTGAAGGCTCAACAACTGTTTTAATAAAATGTCATTCCAAGTATTGTGCATCATGGAATGTGAACTTTTCTGCATCTAAGAAATGAACCAAATCACATTCTCATTTTTCCAGTTTTATTGGATATTATACAAATTGAACTAGAGCTGTCAGTGTATCAGTAGTAAAGGTCATATAGAATTTTGCCACAATCTCTCAATCAATTGTTAGGGGAAAACAAAACACAAATGCTGGAAGTTTAGCATATGAGTAAGTCTTTAATTCTCCCTGTTTCAGAAGGACTCATGATGCATTAATTACAGAAAAAAAAAGATTTATCAATGTCTATTGCAAGATGTCAACTAATGCATAGTTAGACAGAACTGTGCCTTATTTAATGAAAATTCCCCTTCATGACTGGTTTATGAAATGGATAAACATAAAGATGACCAGAAAATATGTGCTTTCAAATGTGTAGCTGTGCTTTCTTATTTGAACAGGATTTATTTGTCCTGATTGCCTAAGAGAACCATCACAGTGTGGAGAAAATAAAGGGAGAGAAGTGGTTATTTAGAAGGAGTCTTATTTCACCCTTAACTTGCTAATATTCAGAATGTGTGCCTGTGAGTCCATTTCCCCTCTATCTTCCCTGCCTCTGCATCATTCTCACAAATTGTCCTCATTCTCAGTAACTAAAACTGGTGATTAAACAGCAATCCTCTAGTAACTGCTGAAACTTAAACCTTCTCATTTGCATGAGAATGAATTAGAGAAAATGGAAGTAATCACATTCTCAATTCTACTCACTAGTATAGGTTTGTGGTTTGTTGGTTTGGGGTTTTTGTTTGGTTGATTTGGTTTTTTGTGCTGGTTTTGAGAGTTTCTTTTTATAATTATATAAACCAAATCAGAAAGGGAAAAGGGTGAAAGCTTTCTTTTTCATCTATAACAGCTTAGCAAATTCAGATTCTGGTTGGGAAGTGATAAGGGTTTCCTGTATGGGTACCCTGCTGTAAGCGGAACAAACAATTGTTAGACACAGAGACCTGTGAGACAACGAATCCAAACAATGCTCTGGAGAGGGTGTACGGAGATAAAGATGCAGTTTTATCCACTGTGAAAAAATATTGTTTCAGAAGACCTTATTTCCAGACAGGACCACTTCTGCAGAGCATCAAGATTAGAAAGATGCCTCAGGCACCAAAACAGATGTGGGCTCAGAGCTTATGCTTTTAATTTGCGAACATATAGTATTCATATGACTTTGCTACCCGCTGTAGTTTGTTATTGTTCAGATGCTATTATTAAAACAGTTCCCACCGCTAGGCTGAATCCCCAGCTTACCAGCACTCAAATAGCCAGTACATAAAAAGATACCACTTTCTTGGCTGACAGGAGTATTTGAATTCCAAATCTAAAATTATGAGCTCCCCACACCTTTGGGTGAATTGTGACCATCATAACACATAACCTTTGAAGATCAGGACCTGTTGGACCTGTAGTTTATGTGAAGTAAGTTGTGTTCCAGGTGTTTGTCCTCATACAACAATTGAGACACTGTGTGACATTTTGTCCTTGAGTTCCAAGTTTAAGAAATCGTAATTGTTCATTTACTTTTCTTCAGCTAAATCAGTAATAGTCTTTCTAGTCAACTGTAATCAATTATCCATGGATGATAAACTTTGGATTAGAAAAGAAGAGTACTTTAAATGTTATTTTTAAATGAACTGCATAAATAATGTGCTAAAAGCAGAAATCAAGCTTGAAGAGATAATAACATATTGCATAGACAGGAACCAAAAGGCCTGATGCACAAAAGGATATGGATTACTCAAAGCCACTTACTAGCTGTGTCATTTAGCTGCATCTTCAGCCCCACCTGAGAACAGCTATTTTTGCTTTCAACACTTTTCTGCACAAAATTAAGTACTGATGGAGTAGCAGTGCTTAAAGAACCCATTCCAGTGCATATTTCAAATGCGTAACTCCTGAATCAGACACTATAAGTTCAAAGAGAAAGGTAATATTTTCATTTATTCTCTATTCTTGACATTGTTTTTACCTAACACTTTCATGGCTTGCTACATATTTCTTGTGTAGTGAAACATTTTCATTTTCTCTGATACTTTCTCTGTTTATATGCATGTATATTTTACTGAGCTTTAACTTCATTTTCATAATGCAGCTAGCACCATTACTGGAACATGTGGACACAATATCTTATGAGTCTAGTAATTCTGGGTGCATAAGAAAGCATCCAAAATCAGCTGAGGACTGCATAAAATTTCCCTGCTTGGCCAGTTTTTATTAACAACTGATAAGCTAGCATTTTCTGCTGTTCTCTTTAACTTGAAGTGATGATTTTGCCGTGAGCAGTGTGATTACAGCACACCTTTGTCCCAGCATTAGCATAATGTTTGTATTAATATTAGGAAATATTGTAGAAAAGTTTTTCTTATTAGGTCTCATACTGCCTGCTGGCTTTGAGAGCTCTGAGACATCCTTCGACAGTAGGATGCTGAAGTTGAGCAATAGAAGTCAATTCTGAGTCGTTCGAGGCTGCCTAACTCTTTTAAAACCTGTTTGCTGTAACTAGTTGGTGTGAATAAGCAGAGTTCAGTAGGACTGCACTGATTTGCATCATCTGAGGGCATACAGCTCCTGTGCTAAACTCAATTGAACTAAAAAACAAAGGGTAAACTTGTGGGTTTGTTTTTTGGGGGGTTGTTTGTTTGGTTTTGTTTGTGGTTTGGTTTTTTATTTATTTATTTTATTTTTGTTGGGTTTGTTCATTTCTGTTATTCACTACAACTGTTAAAATGACTGTAGCTTCAGGAACTCAGCATTAAGTATTCACATGTTGGAGAAATAGCCATCCATAGTCAATGATACATGAGACCTCCTGGAGTTTTAGGATGACAGATTACTGCATAAAGTATACCAGAGATCAAGGAGTGGACAGTGCATGCAAAATCATGCCAGCTACTGAAATTAAGTGGCATTTTCTCTTGTCAACTTGGGCTTAATAAAAGGTCTTCAGGAAAGACACTTGATAATTGACAATAAGGCTTTATATGTGGCATATAGCGTGTGTATTGGATGACCTTCATCTGATGTTCTATTAAAAGATCAAAGTCTTTATCTTCTTCAGTAAGCAAAGGTGATGATACATAAAATCTCATTTTGTACTGAGATGCCACCTGCCTCAGAAGAGGCATCCTCTGTGCTGTTCCCTGGAGACTGAACTTGTCCTTTCTTTTCTAGTTTTAAAGACTACAAAGGGCATCGGATAACAACATGAGGCCTTAGAATCCAATCAGGAATTTCCCTTTTCTCTGTTACAAACGACAGGCCTTAGGAAAACTGATATTTTGATATAATTCTGATTTAAATTATGGACAAATTAGCAGGGCAGATTGTCAACAGATGGCACTTGTCACAGGGTGGGGAATACAAGCTCTGAATGCACCTTCAAAATTCCAGTAACACAACTTTTCATTCCCTCTGACTAAAGTAGGTAAGGGCAGTGGAGGCACTGCAGGGCTGGAAAATAGCACAAGCATTTACATACACTCTAATTCCAACTCTCTCCTTGAGACACAAAATAGAGTTTTACACATAGGCATACAGGAACATGTGCACATAAACATGTTCTCTCTCTGAGGGATGTAATTCCCTATTTCTCTGGGGTACTACTGTCCACTGTTACGGTCAGCAATCTTCTGGTGGATTTGAGAAGCAGTCTCCACTGGGCCTTGTGGAGGTTCAGTGTCTGGCAGGAGCATCTCTATACTGTCCTGATAGTCTCAGATGTTGCTCTCTTGAAGATACAATGCAGCATTGATGCTTTTCAGTTCTGTCTGATCTCTGTCACTGGAGGCATCTCTGCCCCTTACCAGCTTTCCCTGGCTCAGCTTGATGGCTCTATCTAATTGGAATTAATGCGATTTATGTGGAGCCTTTTTTCCTAGGCAGACATCTTTCTGTATTTTAGGCTAAAGAATAAGACAATTTTGTAAAATATAAGCATACTATATTGTTAAGCAAGTTATCATTCTGATTAGACAGCATGAAGGTTTCTCTACCCCACTTAGAATTAGTACAGTTCAACCCATGACATTTTACTGGTCAGTAGTGGCTGGGAAACCAGCTTGTAATACTCCATTACATTTCCCAACATACTCACAAAGCCTCATGAGCTAGTTGGCAAGATATTCAATGATACAGGAACAGAGAAAAATCAGTTGTTTATTCTACACCTCCTGTTCTGATTATGTCTAATTTTGCTTTGCTTTGGGCTTGGGTTTCTTTTTGGGGGGTGATGGTTTTGTTTGCTTGTTTGTAAAGGATACAAAATGTCGGGTTGAGATTACATAGGTTAAGGCAAATGATGCGTCTGTCTAGTTTTGAACCCGTGATGACAGAAGAATCTGAGAACACAGGGGAGAGTTGAAAATGCATAAAAATTAAACCAAAATCAATGACCATGACTCACTATAAAGTCCTGAAAAACAGCTTAAATCTTGTGCCTACATCTTAGATTAGGGACAAACATGTATTTTTGCTGCAGTCCATAGGCGTACTTATTAATGAGCTGGTATTGCACTAGCCCTGGTTTGGCCGGTTGGCTACTAACTAAGCAGTCTGACTGCACAAAATGTGCAGTCAATTTAAGCAATTTCCAACAATCTTTAGAAGCAGTTCTAGGTACCCATTGTGGTGATTCTAACATCTGTCATGGCATGGAAATGCTGGTTTGAGAAGCCTTTTGATGTCATCCTATTTGACAGGGAGTATGTCCTCTTTTTGACCCCTACCCACACACAAAAGCTTGGTTTATTTCTAGAGCAATATACAAGTCACGACCCTCTGACAATCTCAGCTTGTCATCAAGTCTGAAGGATGCAGAAGAAAGTGCATCAGAGGAACTCACTAACCTGAGGTTAAAAAAGGTTCTTGTACCATCTCTGTGAAACTTCTGATGGCAGAAGACTTGCTTGGAGTATCTGAGCAACAGCAGTGATGATACCCAGATGGGAAAACACTGTTATATTTTCCTCAAAGTCTAAAAATTACAAGGTACCAAATAACTGCATATTCATTCACAAATTAATCTGATTTTCCACATGCAGTGGCCAAGTAGAAGTCCTTCTGTGAGACTAGCCATGGGGGACAATGATAGGACAGCTATCATTAATCAATCTGTTCTATAAGAGAAGAGATAGATTAATAACTACTTTGAAGAACATGAGAAAACATGAAAAATAATAAAAAACTGATCACTTTACTCTTCAAGTTGCTGTTTCTAAGTGATCAGTTTGCACTTCAGACAAGGGGATTAGTAGTAGTGTTACTTAATGCAGTGTTTACTATCAAGTCTCTTTTCAGCTTCCATAAATCAGCCTGGGGTCTTTTTAAGAGTGGAAGTGTATTTTGACAGTCTAGTTTTCTACATGCCTGAAGCCTTTTTGAGGTACATTCAAGTAGCTGATAAAAGCAAGCTATATAGTTTATGAAAATATTTACATGTTTTTATCTTAGCAGTGGTGTTTTAGAAGGCAGGCATTATCAATTGTGTATGATATGCAAGTACTGTGATTGGCATTGCCCAGATAAGCTAGACTATTTTATGAACCTTCAGGTAAGGTTCCATTGCTTAAATATATATAAGCATTTGATATTTTGTGTTGTCAAGCTCCTCTTAAGGCTGATATCCAACCAAAATTACTCACACATCACTAGTGGGAATTAGCCTGTTTAAATAACATCCTATCAGCTTGCACCTACCATTTTCTACATAACCCACTGACCCACTTCGACATGCCTCACGTGTAACTCAGAATTTCAGCTTGAAAAATAGTCACAGTAAGAAAAAGCTGGGCAGAAGTCACAGTGATGAGCTGTTTGGCCAAAAAGTGTTGAAGAGCAAGAACTTAATTATTTTCCCATAAGAAAAGTTATTCTGGAATGTGATCAACTCTAAAGAGTACTTGGAGTGAGAGATTTTACAGAAGCAAGAATGATAATGTTGCTTCTCTGAAGCATTCTGTGTAGAACTAAAATATTTCTATTGATGAGATTTGGAATGTCCACCCTGTTTCTACATTTAAATTTGCAAGAATTGAGCAGCAACATGATAAACAATTGACATTCATTCAGTCAGTGTTACAGTACAGAATGGGCAGAATAGGTTCCTGCTCTCCAATTCACGTACCCTAAGGATCAAAACCCACCACCAAAGAGCATCCTCAACTCTTAAATTTTGAACAGAAAGATGGTTACAAAGCAACAAAACAAAATGCAAATTCTGATCTGTGGTTTATTTCCTTGTTTCTTATGCATACTTTAATGGGGAAAATGCAAAAAATGTATTAGAAGATGAAAGAAAATGTTACAACACTGTGCATGTGGTTAATAATGCTTTATTCCTAATGCTAATACTTCAGCCCTGACATGTAAAGATTGGTTACAGCAAACTAAATCTTTTGTGGGAATGTTAGGAAAATATGAGTGGTAAGTGTACTTCTTTGTGATCTGTAAATCAGGAAGCACCCTTCCTTTCTGCACTCCACAAAACTACAACCTGATCAGAGAAGCTGGGCTAAAAGATATGGATATGTAGTGTGATCACATAAATTGCTGTCACAGGGAAAGGTGGTACAAGAAAAGAATAACAAAGGAACAGAGAGATCAGGACGAATCTCAGGACTCTACAATATGTCAGGGAAGCAGGTCATAAGGGAAAAGAAGCATGTCCAGTACTTTTGTATGGGACAAAAATTAGGAACCAAACCCAAAAATTAGAAAAATAATTTAAAAAATATAATAAGGAAGATAGACAAAATAAGAGAAAATTAAGAGAAAATGCCTGATTTCAAAGACAAATATGGAACATGCTGCTGGTATAAAGTACTGGGAAGTAGGACTGCTTGTAAGTTAAGCAAATGCATATGTGGTAAATTCAATGTCTTACCAAAGAGAAAGAGAGAGCTTGATGGAAAAGGGGAAGAAAAGTCAACAAAAGAGAAAGGAGCTCTGTGGAAAGGGAAAGACAGTAAAAACACAGGCTCTCACCAGCTGCCTAGCTACCGAGCACCCTGAGGACTGCACAGTGTTGCTGCTGCTGCCTCTTTACATTGCTTTCTGAGGTCATCCCTTGCTTCTTTAAGTTAACAGCTGCAGAGGTGAAGCCCTGAAGGTGTCAGTGGAGATATAAGGCAAGAAACAAGATGCAGGCAGCTGCGGCATCATTATTTCAATGAACTGACAAAGCAGGGAGCACGGAACCTGACACATCTGGTCACGTTTTCCCAAATTTTATCATTTTCTGACAAGAACTGGAACAAAATCCATCATATCTGGGGGCAAGATCGCTTATTTTGTGATACGCTGTTTTACTTCACCTTAACCAAGCCCAGGTCTGGAAGAGAAATAAAGGGGAGGTCTCTCCTTGAGCTTACAAAGAATAAGACATTAACAACTATTACTGAAACAGCAATCACACCTTGCAGTAGAGGGTTTTTGTATGGTTTGGTTAACCTTTATTTTGCCTGTCATTTAATTCTAACCTGTTAACTCATGGGTTTGGATTTACAGAATTTGTCCAACGAATATCAACAAAGGTTTTGATAGGTATTTTATTACCAAACTAATCTAATTAACACCTCTATTAATGCTGAGTTATGTTGCCGTTTAAAATGCTCTTTACTCCGAACTGTGACAGATGAGACTGTTTTTCGTATTCTCCTGTTCGTGTAAAGACGCACACACATGTGAGTTCCCTCTCTTGGATTTTGACAGCTAATAAAAACAGAACTTGAAATAAAAATAGAGGAAGAAAAAGGTTAAGAAAATATAATCCTGGATGTAAAAAGAAATCCAAAGAGCTGTCACAAAAGGTAAATTTTGTTGAGAGTTTTTTGGTGTTAATTTGGTGTAAATAATGGTAGCATATATAAGGTGCTAGACCTGGAATAGGAAGTCTTGGTTTCATATGCCAGCAGCTCTACAGACCCTTTACATCATGGTACAAGCCCTTGTCCTGTGTCTCTGTCTCCAGCTTTAAAAGGGAGACAATGGTTTCCTTTTCTTTCAGGATAAATTGGTGAATAGAATTATTCCTTTAACAGCACACACTGTTAAGTGAGCCTGATGGCTGAAAAAGAAGAGGCTGCCACTTGTTAACCAGACCTCTGTGTGTAGTGCTCTGATATCAAGATTAATTACATCAGGCAAATTATCTTATTTTAAAAGATAATTTCCATAAATATAAAAGCACTCAGAGCTACGTGCTCTATAAGTAAAGATGATACTCTCCACTTTGTGAAATTATCTGAGAATGAATTTCTGACCTCAGTTTATACAGAGCTATGCAAATCCATCTGTCAAGAGTATCACGCTTTAAAAGCCTACCAGTCTTTGCAACCCCCTGCATTTAAAATAGGGAAATGGCTTCATGTGGAAGATTCCCATTATGTGTGCAATGACTCCTGATGGCAAATGTTCTTCATCCAAATTAGGATTGTGTACAAGAGGGCTTGTCTATACTTAATAATAAGTATAATTCAACCTGGACATGCAGTCACTGTGACCTCCTCTTAAGTGATTTACTAAACAAAACATCAGAGACTTGTTTGTTCTTAAGACTGAAAGAATTATTCAGCCCAAGGGAATAGCCTGGTGAATGGATTAATATTCTGTCAGGTCACAGGCTGCTTATATCATGGCTGAGGCTAAACCCAGCTGAAGCAGGAATGGTCAAAAATCAATCTTTTTTAAATGTTGTAAAAGCCAGGATCCTAGTAATTGTATCCACAATTATTCAGGAAGTATACAAAAGTATTTTTTTCTGCATAAATCTAACATAAATCAGCACAGGATTAAATGCCACTGTCAGCTCTTAGAAAATGTATTTTATGAAATGACAGTGCCTTTGCTTAAATTGCAGAAGAACAAGTCCTTTCAAAGGATGGGAATAGGGTGGTACACAGGATGCATATGTAAAAGGAGGACAGGACTATCAGCTACTGCATGCCAATGTTTCTCCAATGTTGTCTATCATGGTTATCATATTTCAAGGGCAAGGATGAAAGCAAAGAAAGGACGTTTCTCTCAGTCACCAACACAAATTAAACCCAAGATGGAAATAATGATTCTTTAATGATCAACTGTAATTATGATATTATTATATCATTACAGCTGTTTAAATATATATCTTTCTAAAATGAATTTGCAGGTCTCCATTCTGTTCCCAGGGGATAAAACTGAACTCAGACTCCTCAAAAGTAAAAGTGGGGGGGGGAAAGGCTCACGCCTCACAATTTTGAGAAATTGTGGGTCTTGTAAAATAAAGACAGTGTTAGTAGAAACAGGAGCTACCTCACCAATTAAGACTTGGCCATGTACAAAGGAAACTGAAGAGGCAATGATCCATAGATCAGAGCAGGTGAGCAGGTTTGTGAATAAATCCAGAGCTTTTTTAGCATGTGTGTGCCAGCAAAAATTTAGTTTCAGTCTGACTCATTTACCAAAGCATAGCAGTCATCAAAAAAGGTAAGAATGCCTTAACGCACATAGGATAACATAGTTTAAATAAATTGTTGTCTTTCTGGTCTTTCTATTGCTAAAATTTTTAGCTATTATATTCCTCACAAAATTCAATGTTAGAAAAGTGACAGACTTTTTAAAGTCTGTCATCCTATGATCTTCACTGGCCTCATCAAAATTAATGCTTATTGTCCCCAGTGGTGCTGAAGTCTCCTATCTTCTTGAACTTGGTGACCTCATGTAGCTTCTTCAGTACCTCTTCTTTAAGATGTTTTTTTTTCACTTGTTTTCTGATATAGCTGTTTTGTTACCATAACAGATGTGGGATTCTCTGCCTCTGATAGTATTTATGACTAGACAGCCTTTAATGATAAGATTGAACACTACTAAACCTGTAATTCAAAATGCAATTATTCCATTCTTGCCACTGTACACCATGTGTTTCTTCGCTGATAAAGATTTGAACTTCTGTGAGCACACCTAGCTACCTGATTTGGGACTTCAGTCCCTAACAGCTACCCAGTGTCCCAGTCACAATCCTATCCACTTTCTTGCTAGGCCTACTCAGCTCCATTTATCTGTGCAGATAACAGCTTTCCAAGATGAGCTGGTCCCAGGGCCATGTAGAAGATCCTAGCCTGCCATTCCTTTCACCCTCTCTTCAAACATTAGAGAAGTAATGTCTTTGGATTTGTTTTTCTATTTTATTCATTGGAGGTATCATGTTAGATGTATATAGACACTTCAGAGCTCAGCAAATAATCTTCCTGTTCTCCAGTCTTTGGGCTAAGGTTTTACCACTCGCTGGAGCAATGTCTAAACAAAGCTTACATTAAAGACTGTGATTTTATCAAGAGAGGCTCAGGCTGGTAATATTAAAGATAATTAAACTTCATTACTGAGAAATCTTTTGGTCATAGCTTGAATCCAAGATTCAAGTGCAACTAGTGCTTTTGCCATGTAATGGAATGAAAGCTTGAAAAATCCCACTTCAAGCTTACTCAGAAATTACTTGCTTTTTGCATGATGTCTGTGTGGGAAAGAAAAACAAATCCTTCCTGAAAATATGTGAAACATTTCTCATCCAAAATTGAATGACTGAGATAAATATTCCAATGGTTTGAGCAAATGAAGTATAAATATCTCTTTGACTTTGGGAACAAGTAAGGTATGTTCAAAGTGCAAACAGAAAGGTCTTTTAGGATCTGACAGCTTCCAGCTTGAAGCTTGGATTATTATTTCGGCTAGCTGGATTTCAGGGCACTTTATATTCTCTTGGGAGAAGGTGAAAGAACTGGAGGAGGATAAATAGTTTTATTGTTTATTTAAGCTGAAGGTTGTCCCCATGAGGTCCTAATCTTATTCACTTGTCATCATAAATCAATTTATGATGCAAGAGTGAAAGCTGTGAGTGTGGGCTTTTAAATCACTGAGTGTTATGTGTCTGGGAGCAGCTTTGGTTCTATAGGAAAGTACTGTAACCTCTCCAATTGACAGCACTAGCTATAGAAGAAATGTAAAATCTTCTTTCAAGCCTGTCTCCTTTAATTACAACCTTCTGAAGGTTTTGCAGATAATAGCTCCTATTATTTTCATGGTGAATCATTGAGTATAATAAAGTTATGTTTGGTTTCCAATGCCCAAGACAAATAAAGCTTTCAGTCTCCCTTCAAGAAGCGTTGTCTCTTAACAGAAACATTTTGCAAATACTGTATTGCTATTACATACATTGTTGTATAGACTGCCATTATTGACTTGAAGAGGTGGGGGGAACACAGCTCTCACACATCCCAAGATACTGATTGTTAAGAAATCCATAACAGTAACACTGCATTTTTATGTCATTATTGTTTGCTTTGAGTTGCTTTACCACTTTTCATACCAGCTCCAAGACTTTCTGGTCAACAGCTTAAGAGCAGCTTACTGAATTCCTTGTCATAAGGTAGCCCTTAAAAACATAAAGATGTGAAAGAGATGTTTCAGATCAGGAGTCTGTCTAGACCAAGTTCTTTTTTCTAAATGGCCATAAGCAGACCCTGAGAAGAGAAAGAGCAACGCCTGGAGTATTCCTTTAGCCTTTGTCTATTTTATGGTCAGGGCATTTCCTGAGCCTAATGGAGAATGCCAATGCTCAGAAAATTCATTTTCCTCTGCCTTTCCCTTCATGGTTCTGACTGACTTTAGGAGAAGTGGCTGTATTACTTCAGTCATGCTTAAACTCATGTTTAATTATGAGAATGTGATTAAGAAAGTGGTCTGCATTGGTGTACTTCAGAGTTCTTCTATACCCAGGAAAAGCTTCACAGAGTTTTGCCAGCCATGACTAGTGTGGAAGTTGTACTCCTCCTAAACCAGAGATTTCTATTCTGTTTTCAGGGGTGATTACTCAAATGTAGATTGTAGAATGATTTTAGTTGGAAGGTACTTTAATGATCATCTTGTTCCAACCACCCTACTATGACCATTCACTAGACTAGGTTGCTCAAAACCCCATCCAATCTGGCCTTGGTAACCTTTGATCGTTGCTAGACAGAGTGCAGCGTGGATTTCTGCAGATACGGATGTTGTTGCATTTGGAATATAGGATTTGAAGAACAGGATATTTGTTGGTGGTT
The DNA here is from genome assembly GCA_026283785.1 of Coracopsis vasa. Taxonomy (NCBI): domain Eukaryota; kingdom Metazoa; phylum Chordata; class Aves; order Psittaciformes; family Psittacidae; genus Coracopsis; species Coracopsis vasa. The sequence goes on along the minus strand of JANHGB010012292.1, from coordinate 1,158 downwards.
TGGGTTGGGTTTCTTTTTCTCCTTCCTTTCCATTCTCTGTAAGCACTGAGCACAAGGGACATGTAGCACACAACCAAGACATCTACCACCAAAAACCAGAAAAATAATAACTCGTCCCATTTCTCTATAAAGAATCATATTTCCATTTGATACAGACTGACTGAATTTATTTTTTTTCCAGTTAACTTTGACCATTAAAATGACATTCAGAATTTAAATTTTTAAAGACATTGCACTAGAATTGTGACCTTTTAAACCATTTAAAGCTTTTAACAACTGCAACAATGCATACACATATTTGTCAAGGAAAAAGATTTTCTGGTCAAGTGGTCAGAATTTCCTGAAGGTTCCAACCTGTGACTGCTTAATTCTTTATTAAAATGTTAAGAATTCTAAAAGGAAAGCTCAACTGGGTTTGTGTAAATAAAATTGTGCCAACTTAAATACAAAAGCAAACTTATTCCAATGCTTTGTTTTGGGTTATCTCAACCAGATCTCTCCAAGGGAAAAAAACACTGTACAAACTTTGGCTCCCTCCCATTCCACAGTCTTCCCAACTTTCCTGTCAGGTTTTATATTCACAAGCATCCTCCCATGGAGGAGAATGCTTGGCTTCACATTGTGTTACAAAAATGTTCACATGGCTTCACATTGTGTTACAAAAATACTGGTGTGATGATCTGCAGTCAACACACAGCATCCTTGAACTTGTTTTCTATTAAAACAAACAAACACAGAACAAACAAACAAAACAAACACACACAAAGTGTAATAGTTTTATCTGTAGAGCTAATGAGGCCAAAAGGAGACATTAGGTCAAGGGCTGTACGGTACTGATGTAGTTAGCTGGCTCTAAAGAGAAATAACCCTGAACAATGTGGACATAAGGCCATGTCATTTGTCCTCAGAACCAGGGATCATTATCTGTCTCCCATTCTGTTTAGTAATAAACAGTCAACAGAAGTTGTTTACAAGGTAAGGATATCTGAGTAAGTCACAGGAGCAGTCTGCATCCAGCTCTCTTGTATATGTCACAAGCATCTGGATATACTTCCATCAGCAATAGTCCACAGCCTTGCCCAGAAATGCCATCCTGGGGCTAAAAACATTTTCCTGACAATGTTGCAAACTCATTGCATTTCACAAAAGAGTTTTGAT
>JANHGB010012289.1:0-21577 GCA_026283785.1 Coracopsis vasa | reverse complement strand
GACCTAGAAAGTATCTGGTATGAAAAAAATAATCTCTGTCTATGAAAGTAGATGGACAAGATGATGGTTATAAAATACGTGCAGAAATGGGCTAGATTCATCAATATACTCCAGCTGTTTTACTATGATGGTGAAAAGCACTAATAACAGTTAAATCAAGCTTGTGGCTGATTTACATTGTTTGACTGAGTCAAAACATCTAGAGCAAAATAGTATTCTTAACAGTTTGTGTTCATGCAAATAGTGGCTTGTTCCTTGTGTTGCATTGCCCGTCACTAAAGTTTCAGAGTTTTGCTCTTTTATAAATTCTTTTATAATTCTAATACCAGTGAACCAAGGCAAACAAATTTCACTTAATTCTTCAGCTGATCATTGCAGCTCTTATGTGAGTCTTGCATCCTAGTGCTGTCACTTGTGTTGTTTCTTATGCTCTTCAGAACTGTTTGTCTTCTGTTTTCTTCACCTCTCCTATGCCTCATTAGCCATTTTTAATAGGTATATCAATAACAAGCAGAACTAATTTCATCTAGAGACTTTATCACATCTTCCATGGAGTGTTAGCTTTTGTTTTATGTTTCTTCCACTTGTCACACCTTTCAATATCATTGGTTATCACTGAATTACTTAAATGCAGCTAACGGATTCTTTATTACAAAGTCATCTTCTCGTTGCTTGGCAGCTCTCTGCCTGGCCTGGTTTGGGGCCTGCATAATGAAGACTGCTCTCACTGATTATACAAAGAGCATCTGCAATGCTATTAAGGAAACTCATCTACAATAATTTGTACAAATAGCTCATAGACGGTGTAGAATGCATGTGTTTTCACTGTCTGACTTCTGTTGCCTGTCTGTCTTGCACTAACTTCCAGCTTCGGCTTCCAAGTCTTAAAAATCTAGCTGTTTACAGCAGAATCTTTTTAGGAGCGCTTTTAGAGTAGAGTCTCCTCTCTTCTGTAGGGCCCTGAACATACCCTGTGTCAGAACTGTATCATCTTAGCACTTCTCTGCACATTGCAGCAATTCTGATATCCTGCAGTTACAAAGCGACTACTGTGGAGGTCTTTTCAAGGGGAAGGAACACTGTCCTTTAAACCTTGACTAGTTCAGTTGCTGCTTTCATGACCAGTCCTGCTGGTTTGGAAGAGCATCTTCAGAGGAGCAGGAAGTTCAAAGGGAATAAAAAACTGGCTCTAACCTGCTCAGTTTTTTCAATGTGTTTGGACCAGTCTCCCTTGGATAGGCACCTTCTAAATGATCCAGGGAGAAAAATCTATGACATGTATGACTGTGCTGAAATATATAGCAACCCAGGCAGAACAAATGAGTTTCATTACAGAAACTCCTAAAAACTAACAGGATACAAGTCTGCATATGAATAGCAAGATAATGACATACGTAATAATAAAAGTTTACCACTGTACTGCAAGGAGAAGTGTGAAATAGTAGCTGTAGTATATTATGCATACAGTATTAGGAGAAGAGTGTGGCTAACAGCTCTAAATACAAGCTTAAGTAGCTTTCAAATATTTACCAGTGCTCATAGGTCTATGGTAGCATTTCCTAATAAGAGTTGCATTGTCCTAAGCAGAGCATGTAACTGTTTATCTCCTGAATTTCAATTCCCTGAAGAGCAACAGTTGTTGCTGATTCATGAAGACTGACTTGATTTCCTTTGTATAAGTAATTAGCAAGCTATTTCTAGATTACTGAATATATATACTCCTGACATATATATTTCCACACATCACTCTTTCCTTGATAGATGCCAATGTGCTGCAACTGTTTTAACTGACTTTAACTGTAGTAACTGACCTCATAGCCTTCCCATTTTCTCTCCCTCATCATGACGATGGGGAGTGAGTGAGTGGCTATCTGTTGCTTCATTGCTGGCTGGGTTAAATCACAGAGATTTAGGATGCATAGCTGGAAGAAGTTCAGTTTTTCAAGAGGCAGGTACAGTTTAAAGCTCTGTTCAATGTGTTAGACTTTCTAACAAACTGGAATCCACATTCACCTTTGCCAGCTTTAAGTTGAAATAGGCAAATTTATGCCTTTTTGAATATCCCTTTTCACCACTATAACTTTTGAAGGTCATGGGCTTTAGCAAAGGAAATTGAATCCTATAAAGTATTATTTAAAATAATAATAATTAAAAAAAAGAAAAAAAAGAAGAAAAAATTTTAAAGAAACTTCTGGGAAGTTTTGATTAGTATCAAATCAAATTCAAGTTTAAAAGTCCTCAGAGACAGCTGGGAGGCAAAAAAATAAGGATCCTATCTCAAAGGTACAGCAATTTAATTTAATTAGTAAAAGCTATTCTCAGCTTGTCAATGGGCATTAATATAGCAGTGCAAAGTGCTCAGGAATGGTGCTTTACATGGATGAACAACTGAAGGCTAACCCATGACTCTGTGCATTGTGCAAAAAGATGTTTTGGTACAACTTTTATTTGCCAGAAAAAGCTCCAGGAAGACACAGCTTTTAAAAACATGAAGAAAATATTTACCTACTCCTTCATATTGGGTTTCTGGGGTTTCATTTTAGCACATCTTACCCAGCTAGCCACCTATGCAGAGCAGCAAAGGTATGAATGGAGACCTACCCCTCCTTTCTCTTTTCTTACTGCTAAGACCAGGCCTTCCAAGAACTGTCTGCATGTCCACGCACCAGTGCATGTTTGGTCAGTACAGGGAGATTTAGGCTTAAAGCTCACTAATGTGACAAGTCCTCCTGCAATATTAGCATCAAAGACATGAATTTCAATATCAGCATGTGTGAAGGAAGAACATAATTAATTCCAGGTGAATTAGAGTTGCAGGTTTACCCAGGTAGCATAAAATACGTTGTGATCCTTTGTCATAGATCATGAATCTACTAGCAATTTGATGTCTTCAGGTATGCTTAATTCAGAGTGACAAGTAGCTGCTGTGAAGAGAAGGACACACTACGTGCCTGAGCAACTCTTTATATAGGAAATAATACCTAGATAAGGTTAGAAATACAAATGCTTTAATTTATGATACAGTTTTTTCATTTTATGAAAGCACTGACTTTTAAAGATGTTAAAATCAAACTAGAAGGTAAAATGCTTTTGTCACTTAAATATGGAGAGTATAAAGTGTTTATTGTAGCAATAGGCACTGACCTCAATAAAGTAACATTTTGCAAGCTCTTTTATTCCTTTTTTTTTTTTTTAGAAAAAAAAACATTTCTGTGATTTAGGGATCAAAATATTTAGCTTTAAAGTTGCCAAAGTAATTTAGGTGGGTTTAATAATTTGAGCATTCACATTTTAATGTTGAGTCTGTTGGGCCACATAATCTGATTGTGTGCAAAGCAATAAAAGAAGTTGATCAAGTTGAACACAGCTGAACAAGTTAACATCCATGGAAGAGCTTTTGATCAGACCAACAGGCACCTAATTACCATGAAAGATAATGAGAAATTGAGTCCTAAAGATGAACTTCTTTTCCTTCCCTACTTATAGACCTTAAGCAAGGAGCTTGTATTATCCACGTCTGATAAAAGTCAAAAAGAGCTACGTTATACAGAATTATATGATGATTTATATGACAAAAAGCTGAAGATGAGGTGGTACTTATACTTTCAGAGATATGGCAGAAATATGCTTTCCATAAGCTTTTATTTAACCATATGATAAAATCATAATCATGTACACAGACAGTCAATGGCAGTCACTCAGCATTTCCCCTGTTCTTGATTTTCTGTGTATTTATGAATATAATACAGTTTTTTGATGCAACTATACAATCAATGAAGATCATAATTGGGAAGATCACAGTTAAGAAATTTACCAATGCCTTTATTTAATGAATTTATTTAATGAATGAACGAATGTATTAAAATTTATCTTGTTGGATAGTGTCCCAGATACTTAGAGGGTTTTTTTCATGTTATCCAGTGGTTTCTGCAATATATAAAATAGAGGAATATAAAAATAACTATGTTAGAACATGCCATTGATTTTTGCATATGATATGTTCCTATTCAGCCAAAAAACACTGCAATGAGAATTTCTATTGACGTTTACATGTTAAAAAAGTTTTTCTTGTCGAAGTTAGCAGCCCAAATAACATGTTACACTGTTACATTACACAAGGATATCGTAGGTACTGCATCTTAATACACTTTGACGTGAAACTTGTGTATAGAACCAACGTAAATCACCCTTTCCCTTCTTACATATCTCAGGCAAACCCCTGATAATGTGTCTAATAAATAGTGATTTTCCTGCCCCCCAAAAATATTCTGTCCCATTCACCTTGATGCAAATAATAAATATGATATAACATTGCGTTTCTTCCTGTTTATTTATGTTGAAAATTTCCTCCTTCGTAGGTAAACTTTATTATCTTTTTTATCAATGCCTTTTGCAACTTTGGAGTAAGAAAGGTTGTGTTTATGTGCATTTTACATTTGGTGTGCAGATCAGCAGCCACTGAAGTGATGAGGGAAGGAGGATGCTTATTTAGTTAGACTACTTGATTAACAGCCGGAACATATTGCCTCCACTTTCTGCTTCGTCTCAAGTTTTTAGTATGACTTTTGTTCAGTTTCTCCTGTTGGTGCATGCCATACTTCATCCTCTAAAATGGGAAGAGTGTTGCTTGATTCCTTTCACTCTTTTTATGTCTTGCCTATTTAAAATGTGATGTCTTGTTATAACATTTGCCGCAGTGAAGCTCCAGTGTTATTTTCTATTGCAAGGTAAATGACAAATGGCAAATATTGTTTATCTGCTGGGAGAAATATGGCATAAAATGGATTATGTACACTTTCAAGCCTTTCAAGCCTTTAAGGCTACTTTACCCTTATTACACCTTTGTTCCCTCTTCCAAATGCTTAGAAAGGTTTACCTTGGAAATTGGCAGGATGAATAATATGAAGAATGGACCATTAGACAGAGCTTCAAATTAGGGATAGCACTAAGCATATTGAATTCTTTTCTTTCATAAGAACACATTAGTAAAGAGTCAATTATTAACTCTGCCACTTAATTTATTCCAACATTTTGAATGTATTAGAGGTCAATGTATTTAAATGTGTTTTTTTTTTTAAATTATTATTTCAAGTGGCAATTAGGTTCACAGAGGGGAAGTAGATTATAATAGATCCCAGCTCCTGGGCCCATGCACTGGTATGTCAGTAGGATTTATTATAACTTTTACCTTCAGAGAATAAGAATTGCATTCTCTTGAAGTTAATGAGATTATATGCTGTTCGATAGGTATTTTCAGTGTGATTTGTTAGTGAATTCCTGCTGAGAGATGCAGGCCTTTGCTTTATCAATATGGTTTCTTAATTTCTGAACACTTATTTTTGTACCTTTCCAATTAAAAGCCACTTTCACAGTTTAATATGCAAACATACCATCAGGTTCTCTCATACTGCATTACTCAATGAGAATATTAAGTGAATGTCCAGTGAAAGTTCATTGAATAGTTAGTTGAAGGCAGACAGCCTGCAAAATATGAGTTTTAAGAGTTAAACTGGTGAATTATATGCCATAAAGGAAGTGAATGAGAGACCACTACTCGCACTTCTGGGACAGAAGCTCAATGAATAAATGATCCTGACAGTATAGAATCACAGGATGGTTTGGGTAGGAAAGGACCTTAAAGCTCATCCTTAAAGTTCCTATCCCCCTGCCATGTGCAGGGGCACCCTCCACTAAACCAAGCTTCTCAAAGCCCTGTCTAACCTGACCTTGTTATCTAGAACACGTTATAGAATGTATTTTTTATCAAATCAGACTTTGTCAACCTTAAAGGGTTTTTAATCTCCTGATTTCATTAAGTTGCTATGATGAAGAAAGATTAATTTAATTTATTAACTGATTTACTATTTACTTAGAAACTGAATTTATATTATTATTACTTGAAATATCTGAAGGTTTTTCCTCTTTAATTTAAGGAAACACATACCAAAATTGTTACATTGTATCTGAGGCTGGGTTCTTTTTTTAGAAAAGAGGCATTTCTTGAGTACATGAGTAGGAAATTATTTGATTTGATTTACTTATTTTTCTTGTTCTGGCTGATGAGTCCCCATGCAAACTGCAAACTTTGGTACTATGACTTTTATAATCACAGAATCATAGAATAGTTAGGGTTAGAAAGGACCTTAAGTTCATCTAGTTCCAATCACCTGTGCCATGGGCAGGGGTGCCTCACGCTAAACCATGTCACCCAAGACTCTGTCCAACCTGGCCTTGAACACTGTCAGGGATGGAGCATTTATCACTTCTTTGGGCAACCTGTTCCAGTGCCTGATCATTCTCACAGTAAAGAACTTCTTCCTTATATCTAACCTGAACTTCCCCTGTTTGAGTTTGAGCCCATCACCCCTGTCCTATCACTACAGTCCCTAATGAAGAGTCCTTTCTCCAGCATCCTTGTTAGCCACCTTCAGATACTGGAAGGCTGCTATAAGGTCTCCAAGCAGCCTTCTCTTCTCCAGGCTGAACAGCCCAAACCTTCTCAGCCTGTCTTCATACAGGAAGTGCTCCAGCCCCCTTATTGTCCTTGTGGCCCTCCTCTGGTCTTGCTCCAACAGCTCCATGTCCTTCATATCTCTGAAACACACCTTCCAATATTTTATTTTTGTTTGGTTGTTTTGTTTTATTTACCTTCAATGAGAGATTTTTCCCCAACACTTTTTCCAGATAGAGATATAACATTAGAAAAATAATCAGTATATTCTTGCAGATGCATGTAAAGTTCAGCTGCCAGAAGAATTCAAGAACTAGAAACTTCTTTCTCCTTGTTTGTTTTGTCCTAATACCTGTTTGGTCAGTGTCTACTAGTCTTAGTGGCTCAAGAAACTACAATATTCGAAGATTTAAGTCTTCTACCTATTGATTGGTTTTAATGTACAAAGGAAATATTGAGTTTTCTTCATGGTTATAAATGATTGCTAGAACACTGAAAAGATTGTTTTGAGATTCAGTACATTTTCAAGAATATTCTGACAATCCATAAGTGATTTTTGGAAGTAAATTTAGACCTGCAACAAAATGGGTTTTGTTTTTGTCTTTGATTGAGACAAAAATTCCAATACCGAAGTAAGAATCAGGCTTATCTATTTTTTCTGAATCAGAACATGAATCCAAAAGAAGACTAAGTAAATTACTGCATATGTATAGTAGAAAACAAATTCCTCATTATTTCATTGTATTCATTCTCTGGAGACAACAGTACCAGATTGTCTCAATTTAAGAAGAAATTCATTCTTTGGGGTTTCTGATTGTACCTTTACAATTTAACTTTAGCCCTAGAATAAGATTGCATAAAATCTAGGTATCTCAAAAATCCCCCTTCCATAGGAGACTAATTATAATTTTCCTGCAGTTACTTGAAATTGTGCACCTTTCTGTACCAAGAATTCACTGCAGGAAAGGAAGAAATGTATTGATTCTGACAAAATAGGTAGGTTTCTCATTATGTTCGATTGGCCCCCTACTAAAACTGTAGCCTAGATACTCGTCTAGTGCTTTCTTGTATTAACTTCAAAGGAGAAAAAAGCCATAGCTTGCATTAGGTCAGGATCTTTCTCCAGAACAACAGTAGTAACTTACAAGCATCCAAGACACTTCAATTTGAATATTTTAATGTGCTGCCAATGAAATTTTCATCATGTAAGTGGGGTCTGCAAAGGAAAATGCCGGTTGCCACTTGACAATTTTACAAATAATTTAGGAAATTATTTATTGCTGGAGAAGTTATTGTCAAGATGGTTTGGTGAATAAAGTGGTTTTCTGTGTTGTTAGCTGCTTGTGTCACAGTTGTCAGCCTAAGCAAAGTGCTGGGGTAATGGTAGTGTTCTTGTTATCAATACTTATTATTTATTGAGACTGTCACTGCAAGTGGTGCATAACAAATGTAAGTCAAGGCAGGTTTTCCCTAGTAATATTTGCATGAACTTGTTACACAAATCCTGCCTGAACAAGACATTCAAAAAGATAAAGGAAAATGGAAAATGAGGGGACACGGATTGTTAATAAAATCATTTATCCAGAGTCTAACTAGCATATATGGACAGGTGAAGAAGGTCTATCTATGCTCAAATGGGGCTGATACCATAAAAGGTGAAAAAAAGAAGAGACGAAGGGCCAAAGATGATAAACCAGGGTAGTGATGCTTATTCACTGTGTCCTGAGTTGGCTGATGTGTTACAACATGCTTTCCTCATTAGCTATAAATAATAAAAAGAAATGTTTTTTCAGTTTATAGGAACAGAAAAAAAAATAATTCCACTGGTGTCTAATGGGAAAAAAAATTAGAGTCCTAATTCATCTGCATATTCGTGGTGATTTAGCTTCTTTATTGCTGTACTCCCTACAGATAATATTCATACTGAACTTGTGGATTCATCAGTTGAAAGCTTTTGGGAACAAAGTTCCTCAGAAGCATTGTTTGAGGTAATCATCAGGCTCTATTATCAGAACTCTTTCATAATGATTTCCCGTGCCCCATATAACTTTGAGTTGATTTTCATGGAGAAATTATTCTTGAAAAAGACTGCGAAATGAACATCTTATTATTATTCTGGAATAATTTCTGAATGATGGTGACTTTATTAAACCTATTTAATGCAAATTAACTAAAACCCACTAGTTTTGAACTTCTGCGACTGCATAATGCATGTGCAATTCTCAAATAACTTTGTTTGTCATAATCCCTATGAAGATAAATCTTGTGTATAGAAGTAAGACAGGCCATCAGAATGACTATAATTATTAGCAGAATTTTTTATCCATTCTCTTAAAAAAATAATATAAATTATCAGTCATTTACAGAAAAAATTACTTCTCACTCTATAGTGGTCTGAAAATTGTGACTGTTGGACTCCGCTTCTCCCACAGAGGTGGGTAGATGCTGCCAGAATTCATGGTGTTTAGACAAAGCAGGTTTTTCAAGGAAGGGCTGGCCACAGCATGTTTGAAGGTGATGATTGTGAGTCTCTTTTCAAAAGGCCCTAGGGAATCTCGCAAAGGACTTTAAATAATTCACATGGCAAAAATGCATCCAGAGAGCTTGAAGTCAATAAAGCCTCTAGCTCTTTATAGTACTTTATGACTGAGCCCTAGTATATTAATTCAAGCTCTCAGAGGCAAAGACACCATATTCTCAATCTGCTTGGGTGCAAATATGAGATACCATATGGGACTTAGCCCCAAGAGGGAGGACACAATAAACCCACAGTCAGAAAGCTTAAATAAGAAGTGGGATTGGTTTTCTTAGCATAAATAACACTTTTGCTACCCTGCATTTCATGAGCCTACATTGCTGATGTGAATAATTTTGAGTAGAAAAAGTGTGATAGAGTAGAAATCTGTGTGGGATGGGAGATAAATTTAGGTCTGTAATGAGGGACAGTTTGAATTACGTGCCCAGTGTATCAGCTGTTAAAGACTTTCTTCTTTGCTGCATTTTTTTTATGCAGAAGTTTCAAAATGTTTTCCACCCAACACTATTCCTCTCACTTCCTGTGGATGTTGTGGGTTTCTTAAACAGAATAAATCTGCAAATAACACAAAAAGCTTTCAATAGGGCCCATGGCTGGTTTCCTGCAGCCTATATTCAAGGGAAATGAAATTCAGATCTGACCAAGCAGTTACTTGATATTAAAAATGCAACACTTCAGCAGATGTAAAGAATGTACAAGACAGATTTGTTAGCATAACTGAAGACAATTACTCTTGTTTAGGTTAAAAATTAATATCCAATTTTGTTCATTTTAACAAACTTTTTCAAATTCTCAAAGAAAAGATGCAACTTTGTGACCAAATTGAAATTTAATCGGAAGTTATGGAGTCTTTTTATCCATGGTTTTCACCATTCTTTCTTATCCTGGTTTAAACTGAACCCAGGACATTTCTGTACAATTTAGAGAAGCTAGAAACACTGGATCCATGAACATAAATGTAAGGGCTTCATGATACCACTTTTGATGTATAATATACAGTTACCACCAGATTTTAGGAGGAAAAAGCAAATCCCAAGACAGCACAAAGAGTTAGGGTGAGGAAAATGTCATAATTGTCATTTAAGTTACTCCTTCCCATTAGAGAACTTCTTAACAGATATTGTTTGAATATGAGTGACTATTCCATGCTCACAGGATTCAGGTGAAGAAGCAAGAAAAATGGTGGCATGGTGGAATAAAAGTCTTCAAGAAAGCAGGGTGGAATAAACTTCATATGCAGTTTTGGGCAAGATACATAACTTCTCTGCCTCAGTTTCTAAGTCTGTATCAGTAAGATGCTGGGGAGGGACTCTTCATTAGGGACTGTAGTGATAAGAGGTAATGGGTTCAAACTTAAATAGGAGAAGTTTAGGTTAGATATAAGGAAGAAGCTCTTTACTGTGAGGGTGGTGAGGCACTGGAATGGATTGCTCAAGGAAGTTGTGAATGTTCCATCCCTGGCAGTGTTCAAGGCCAGGTTGGACAGAGTCTTGGGTGACACGGTTTAGTGTGAGGTGTCCCTGCCCATGGCAGGGGAGTTGGAACTGGTTGATCTTAAGGTCCTTTCCAATCCTAACTATTTTATGATTCTACGTTAATAATTATTCCACTTACAGGGATAACTGGTCTAGGTTAACTGAATTTTTCAGGAGTGCAAAGGTTTTAGCCAAATCCTGTACAAATTTTTCTGTTAAAGCCCGGGGGATATATTTGATCCAATGATTTCAGCTGTCTAAACATTATTTGTAAATAGCATTGAGAAGGGTGTCTATACAAGTTGATATCATTAATATTTGGGAAATATTCCCTTCATGCCTCTAACCCTTTTCTATTGTCTCTCACTTCTACCTCTGTCAGCTTTTACAGTTATCTTGTGATGTTCAAAAAAAAAAGAAGTGATTTGACCCCTACCTTTCTTGCTTTGAATCCTGGTCCCCCCCAAAGGCAGCATCTTCTAGGCAAAACCAAAATTTCTTTTTAAAGGAATTCCCTTTCCTGCTATACAGAAATCCCCTTTCAAAGCCTGTCAGTGCTGTTTCTTAAGAAGCTGGGAATATTTGCTCTCAAGTTAGCAAGAAAATACCTGAGATGTCCAGTACAGAATCCAGTGTCCTACAGAGCATAATACTAAGAATGCCAGAAAGAAATACAAGAATTTCACATTAGGCAGAAATGTAATAAGCTGTTATTCATATTGTCATCTTCTAATCTCCAAAATTCAAAGTCTGTATTAAAACTGAAAGATGGTGCTTAATAACCTTACAGAACTTATTTGCATCAACTACTATAGCTCTACGTATTTTTTGTCATCATAATGATGTTGAGTCTCACTGATGGCCAGTCTTTCTTTCGGTGTATTTAATTGAAAGTGGGTTTTATCTGTTTGTCAATAATGCTCTGGACTTAGATGCTCTGTGTTGATTAGAGCTAAAGTGTGCCACTCTTGTGCTTGCAGAAAGTGCCATACTTCATCTTTCAAGTGACTGTTATCCACCACCCTTTTCATAATCCCTTTTAATAATTATACTCCCTTTAAATAATGGGAGAAAATCATACATTTTGTACCAGGTTCCTGTATCCTTGAGTCCTACATGTTGATCCACACTAATACGGTAGGGAAGAGAAAGTCTGAGAACAAGGAGGGTAATTTCTGTTAACTTCCCATTGAGCAGTGCCAGGAAGATGTTAGAAGCAAAAGAATTACAAATGCCAGAAGCCCCACAGTCTTGGTCTTCTGTCCTTAAGCTTCAGTGTGAATATAATATATTGATGGATCAGGTCCTCAACTCAGCTGCCAACAGAGGGTAAGAAAGCTGGGAGATGGCATGTTCGTATGCTGTCACTGGAACTGAAAGACTCCCCTGTCTGTTTGGCAGGTGAATTTGGAAAGCTCTGTCTGTCCATCCACCCACCCACCCATTCATTCAGATCACCTTATGGTGTCAGCAGATGCTGAAGTGAGTCACAGCCTGTTTCCCCCTCCAAAGGCACAGTTGTGTTAATGAAGGATATGCAGAGAGTGCTCTTGGCAGAGAGGTCTTTGGCAGATGACGTAGGCAAAACAGCCCTGAAAGAGAATAAAGTGCAGATGACTAACAGAGCATCCGTAACTGCAAGTTGTCACAAAGGAGAGAACGCTAAGAGAAGTAAACAGGATTTAAAGTTGGGAGGATATCAAATCAATTGGTTGGGAATGAAGGCAAACCCCATGACTCAGGGATCAGCAAGACTGTAGGACTGAAAACTGAGGCTACTTCTGGCTCCCTGCATATTGGACTCCATGACACAGCATCTGGCACTGTTCCTCAGAGTCTGGAAAGCTTGAATGATCTGGGTAGCAAGATGAGTTAAAAATATCCAAGCTATCCATGAATTTCCCAGAAAACCTACTATCTTACAGCATAAAGAGGAAAGGAAACAGGTAGCAAGATGAGTTAAAAATATCCAAGCTATTCATGAATTTCCCAGAAAACCTACTGTCCTACAGCATGAAGAGGAAAGGAAACAGGTGATACTGAAATGAAGTGTTTAAATGGCACCAGACTGATAGCTTTGACCAAGGAATATTGAGTCAAGTATAGGGAGAACAGGTTGTATAGATGTGATGGCTTTCATTTAAATCTGTTCATAGTCAAGAAACCTTCAAACAAACAATAGAGAAAAAGCTAAAATGGACCAGTCATGTCTGAATACTCAGGCATGAAATCTGGGCTGAAAATCCTTTACGTCTGACAAAGTCAAACCCCAAATTGCCTATTGAAAACAAGTATGTGTGCACTGTTGCCAACACCATACTCAGAAAGGAAAAGTGACGGAGCTGGTGATTCTCAAGAATCTGAATGCAAGGAGAATTGCTTGGGTCAATATCAGAGGCTCATAATTGGAGATGACTGAGAATTACAGGACTCTAAACACTAATTCATTAAGGCTGTATGCAATGAAATTGCTGGGCAGGAATTTATTACAGACTACCTAATCTCTCTAAAGAATGACCTGAACTACATCAAAAATTGTGTTACGCTGAGCAATTTTAGCTGAGGAATATTAATTAGACATTGCAACAAACCCCACTTAATTCTCTTAACATCGGAGATACAGCAAAGTCCTGCAGCAAGGGATAAATTTAATATTCTCAGTAAAAAGTTAATCACTAATTTAAAATACAGCAACTCTTCAAGTAACCCATGATTATTGCCTGGTAGGGCTTGATTTTGTGCAAAGAATTTGTAGCCAACAACAAAATGTGGGAATGCTACAAACGAAATCAAAGGAAGTGGTGAACTGCAACAGGCTTTAGCATTAAAAACCTATGTAACAAGTCATCTTAAAAACAGATTTGACTTCCCCCAAGTCTGGTGTTAATAGGAAGGCGAGGACTGCTTGCACTTATTTAGAAGTAATGAGGAGACAACTGCTGATGCAGAAGGTGAGGCAGCAGCTTATGTCAAATGTAAATGAACTGTAAATGATGATGGTAACAGCAGAGGCAGGCTGTTGCTCTGTTTGGAAAGGAGTATTCTATCTGTCCAGGCATAGCTTGAGAGGTTAAAATGGGAAAAAACAGATGTCACTGCTTGTGTAGGTAAAGTAGATAGCTGCTCATTTATGACAGAGGCATATACTGATATACCACCCTAAATAGTGTGAGGAAGAAAGATAGGCTGCTGTTTACTTGTCATGTATCCACTGCAAGCTGTTTATCCCTGCTGCAAAAGATGATTGATCTTTCTTTTGTGTTGCAGGTGGAATAGAGACCTTTCAAACCCTAATAAAGCAGCAAACCAAGGTAGCTTATAAGCATTAAAGGAGTTAGCCAAGGGACCTTCTGAACTTGGTTGGTAACCAAGTTTGGAAGATTACTAATTTCAATATTGAAAAAGGCTAAAATGAATTAAGTGGGGAAATATATTGCATCAATCAGTTGATTTGTTGTACATAAAGTAACATAACTAATAAAATATGGAAGCAGACTACAACAGTAGAGGCCTAGAAGAAGAACTTGAGATGAATGTCACCCTATCTTCAAAGAAAGAAGTTTTTGTAGAACTGGAGCATATTTTATTTGACAGAATTTCAGGTTTAGCTGAAAAGGTCTGTTTGTGATAGAGAAACTTTGGTTTTCTCTAAAGTATTTGACATATGACTGCCTGACATTTGAATAAAAGAAACTTTCCATACATAGAATGAACAAAGAACATTAGGTGGATTAATAACTGTATAACAGACAGATCTCAAATTAAGTTCTTAATGGGGAGATGTCACTAAAGAAATTGTTTCTCCTGGGTTTCAGTTCTAAATCTGGTGACCTGTATCTTGCCAAATCATGAGTGCAGCAGATTGGTGGGATATAAATGATGTTGGCATGAACTGACCTGCCTGGGAAAATGGTCAGAATTCACCAAAACACATTTTGATATCTTTGTTATAGAGGAATACATTTAGGAATACAGAACTCAGTTTTTTTCCTTCAGGATAGGGGTGTTTCCTGGAGTGCCGGGACCTAGAGAAGATTTAAGAGTTATCCCAAGCAGTCAGCTCAAGTTTCATTCACTGATATTAAACATCAGACTGCAACAGCTCTCATTTTCTCTTTTGTTTTGCTTTGTTGGGTTTGCTTTGTTACTCAGGAAGCATTTTCAGTCATTTCAGTTCTTGAGACCTTAGGGTTTCTATTAAATATCCAGACGTTTTAAACAGCTTTTGTGCATTGGATCTTTACAGTGTCTTAGCATTAGAAATCTCTCAAAAAGAACTTGTTTTCAAACTTACTCCTTCCCTATTCTACTCTGTTGTGGTTCTGTGGTATTTTATTAAATTAGTTATTTTTGTGCAAGAGAGAGGAAGGGAAGACTGGCTTGAAAATGTTTTACAGCTGAAGAGAAGTCCTATTGAAATATTTGCCTGTGTTACTCTTTATGCAAAATGGGGCTGATGAAGGAACAGCAATTTAGCAGCTTCTTATAGCAGTCTTTATGAGCCATATGGAAATAATGACCAGTCAAATTGCATGCATTGTGGTTTTCTTTCTGCACACAGGTGACTGCATTATTCCCTACCATGCCTAAATAATAACCTACATACTTATTTAAAATAAGAAGAGAAAAGAAAAAAGAAAGCTTGTATGTTGTGCAAGGAGAAATAATACTGACTGTCAGAAAAATCAAACAGGAGATACCAAGCACAGCTAAATCCTAGGCAGATGTGAGAGCTTTTTGGCTGGCAGGTGAGCTTGACTCATGCCTGCTTCCTAAAGGAAATGGTATTTATACTCCATCAGCCCCTTCAGGTGTTCTGGTAGACTTACTTCAATAATTCTACCATTATAATAAATTTGGTAAAATCCTATTGTGTCCCATCTTTCTTGCTGGGAGGTGCAGAATGAAATAGTTATTGCTGAATGGTGGGCTACCAACTGCATCTCTGTGATAGTTAGAAGAAATGATTTTTTTTCTGTCTTACAGTATTTGTCCATTAAGGTTGAGAGATTCAAAGGAATATAACAGCTATTCAGCTTGCAAACAGGTGAGAGTGAAATGGGATCGTTTATGCTTTGAATCCATAATGGCTATCTAAATGGATATCTCAATGGGAACACTATTACTAAGATTTCCTGAAAAGGCAAGAACATCCAAAGGTGTTTTACAGTTATAACCTGCCAGTGCCAGCTTTAATTGCTTCTGTTCTGTCTTATGGTGAAGCTCATCTAGTGAAATCACATCAAAACCTATGAATTTGACTATTCTTTAAGCCTGCACATTTGTTCAAAGCAGCTAATAAAGCAATGCTGCTCTCATGCGGGCACAGATTTGAAACACCTTTATTGATTGTAGATGCTCCAAATTTAAACTTGGACAACGATTTCTCATTTCATTAATACTAGAATGATACAGCCCAGTTCTCATTTTAAACTCTCTGGGTTTGAGGGTTTTATTCATGAGTTTTTTTCTGGTTGATTTCAGTGATGACGATTTACCTTGCACAACAGGTAACAGGTATCAGTACTAGAACAGAACCACCAAAACTCAGTGGAGCTTTGATTTCAAACCAGCATCAGGCACTGATACTGTCAGGTTGGTAAACACAGAAACTATGACACATTGATTTCAAAGAGAAAGCAAGCAAGCTTCTAAAAAAACCCCTCAAATCTTTGTGATGTTTATGAAAGAAACTGAAGATACAATATTGCATCCAATTTCACCTGAGTTTACCAATATCTCTGAACTTAATTCAGTGCTTATGTCTTTGTCAGTGCAATCATCTGGAAAATAGTGAGATTGCAACAGGTAAAATTGGAGGTTTAGAGCAATCAGTTTTTATTCTATTCCTGTTTCTCAAAACAACCAGTGTCAACGTATTGCAAATGTCTTTGCTGCTTAATGCAGAATGCTAATTAAGGGTGCTGACTTATCTTTTCCTAACTATTTCTTTATTCAAATATTCAAAACAGTGTTAATTAGTCTGGCTATATAAACACAACAGTCTCCAACTGGTTTAGTTACAGCTCCACTTATCCGTTATGCAAAGATCACCTCTTGTCTTGTTTTTAGTGTGTATGTGTGCATATGTGTGGTTTTACTTCTAATTAAATGTTCTAATGGCAGAAATACCTAAAAAGAGCCTACAAGAAATCTGGAGATAAACTTTTACCAAGGGTATGTAGTAGCAGGCCAAGGGGAATGGCTTTAACCTGCCAGAGGGGAGATTGAGATGAGCTCTTAGGCAGAAGCTCTTCCCAGTGAGGGTGCTGAGGCACTGGCACAAGGTGCCCAGAAAAGCTGTGGCTGCCCCATCCTTAGCAGTGTTCAAGGCCAGGTTGGACGCAACCTGCTCTAGTGGAAGGTGTCCCTGCCCATGGCAGGGGTTGGAACTGGATGAGCTTTAAGGTCCCTTCCAACAGAAACCCATCCTATGATTCTGTGAAATGTTCATTCCAGTAATTCCCAGAGAAGAGTATTTCCATTCCCTAGTATACACAGCTCTGTATGTGCTGCCCAAACATGTCAGTGTGGCTGTATGGCTGTGCATAAGTTTAAGAGGACGTTTAGCTTTTCCTCTAATGATTGTTTAGGGATATCATGGTGGTTCAGGTTTTTATTCAGCTTCCTGCCAGAGGCAGCTCAGGGCCAAAAGCTGTTTCTGAATACTTTCACTGAGCATCCTGTTTTCTACAGCTGTGGGTAAGTGTGAGGGCTGAACATGCTGAGGAAAGATTTTTCCTCTCTTCTCCTCATCCTTAAGTCTGGGGCAATAGCAAGAGCCTCATTTTATTTATCCTTTAGAAAATTAAGTGATGGATGTGCCTGACCCAGATATACAACTGATGTTTGTAGCAGTCTGAGAGACAAAGATGCCCTCTGAGACTGGTGCTGCAGCTCTCATGGTGTCAGATTTCTACTGGGCTACAACTGGGGAAGGGGAGATGAAGATTAGAGCAAACTAAGAGAGTGGAAAGGACATAAAGGACAGAGAGAGAATAAGAAAAGCAAGATGAACTGGTCTTCCTCTAGCCTCAGTCAGCCTCTGGAGCTGACTCCCCACTGATATCTCCATTGCCACATGATCATTGACAGTTCAGGTTGCTGCCTCAGGCAAGATGGACCATGGCCATCTGACTTTCTAGCTGTAAATTCTCTCCTAATGTCTCTGTTGCTTTCCACATAGCTAACTAGGAGGCAGCAGAAATTGTAGCTTTTCTCTGCCTGAATAAAAGGAAGTGAAATAAAGGTGCAGCAAAGAATGGTGGGGTGAGTCAAAAGTCTAGGGAAATCATACTTTCACATCTCCAGCTGCCCAAAAGCCATACCAGCTTTTGAGGATCTGTATCTTTTGAGGATCTGTATCTTTTGAGGATCCGTATCTTTTGAGGATCCTTTGAGCATGTTGATGCCAAATTGAAGAGTTTTGGCAAAGTGGCTGTAGTGACTCCTACTTCCTGCACCACAACAAATGAGATTCTTTATGCAATCACTTAACATTTTAGGGTTACTTTTAATAGAGGTTTGGCAGTCAGTATTTGGTAGTCCACAAGCCTTTCACTGTTAACAGCTCTTTTATACTATTGGGCACTTTTTAAGCATCACACGAGACATTCTTTCATCTTTTCTTCCAGGTTTTTTGCCTGAACTTGATGTTTTGTTTGAACTTTGCTTCTTTTTACTCCAATTCCCCCCACAAATAAATTAGTTCAGAACATTTTTAATGTAATTATTATTCACTGTATGCCAGCTGCTATATTAACTCTAGCTTCTGGCACCATCTTGCTTTTATAGAGCCCTTTTTGTCACCTACCTAACACTGCAGTTTAATTGGTTTCCACCTCGCTGCACATCTCTCTTACTCACATATACACACAGACAGGCAGCCACACATGCACAGCACTTCCCTCCCTGCTCAAGATGCAGTATGAGAGTATGAAATCAAAGCCTGCAGCAAGGCTGAGCCTGTTACAACCAGTGGACCTGGCACTGATGGGTATATTGATTTTATACAACTTCCAGGGAGGTAACAACAAACATTTTAAGATTGACTGAGCTGTGTGTTCTTCTTAAGTCACTTCTGCACTCTGCAGTCCAGATAGGCTCTTCGCTCAGCATGGCACTGCATACTGTGTTTTCAGGTTTGAAATTCAGTATCTTATCTGGACTCTGAAGAATAATGCCTGCTTCTGCTGGAATTACCAGAGAGAGTTTGTACAATACATTTTTCATGGCTCTTACTCGGAATCCACTGTTGTGCTACATGATTTTATTTATAATCTTTATTGTAGTTACCCTCCAAATTGATGTGACATAGGACATTGCTTTTGTTCTGCAATTTAGCATTAAAAACCAAGGACCTTTATCTTCAGAGTTACTCAAGTATCTAATTCCAGGGAGAAAGCCCATTTAGCTTTAAGATCTGGGATTAAATTATGTGTTCAATGGCAAAATAGTAGCCTGTAGTTATAAGCTTAAAGTTATTGCACAACAAGTCCCATTTTGAGTTTTCTGCCTTGTCAGTGTCTTAATGCTGCATTTCTACAGAACAGATAATTTCTGAAGAGTTTACCTAAAAATCATTTATGACATTACATTCCTACATTTTCTCACATATGTTGGGTCCTCACCCTGTTATTGTTGAAATACTTTTTCATGTTAGAAGTAAGTAATCTGGGAACAGAGGCTACGGGAAGGCTGCTTTGTTCCTTTGCAGTACTATCATTTTACCTGAGTTCCTGCCGCGTCTCCCTTTCTCATTCTCTTCCCATGTGTAATCACTTCTGGAGTTCGCACATCTCGGCACTTCCCTCTCTTGTTGTTCTTCTCATCTTATCTTTATATGTTCTGGGGCTCAAACTGTGACCAATCATTCCATAAAGAGATTTCTATATTATTCTGCAGGCCCCACGTGCTGGTCTATCAGCATGTCTTCAGATATTCTATTCCCTTTGTGATGCCAGGGCTGGGGATATTCACAGTGACTATTCCTGCCTGGGTCTGAGCACTGTAGAAACTTGTAGGTTGCTCCTTATATTTGCACTTGGTTCTTTTTTTCAAGGTTATAACTTTTATCTTTTTAAACCAATAAGTCACATCTGGACCACTTTGGTTTTGCTATTCCTCTATCATTTTGGCTCCCAAGTGGAAATGAAAGGAGATTTTATAACCCTGAGGGATATATTAGTCACAGCTTTGCTGGCATGACACCTTCCAGCCCAGTGTGAGGACTGGGGTGTGGAGTGGGGAACAATGCATCACCTTTATTCCCTCGAACAAGGTACAACAAGCAGCTGTTAAATCTCAGCAGTGAAAACCTCAGTATGGTTTGAAAGGCTCTAATGCCAGGGCCAAAAAAGACTGTCAATACCTTTTTCCACCTATTTTGCGTGGTTTTGAATCCTGTTCCTGTGCTACCTCAAAATGGTGCTGAACATGACTTAAAGCTCCTTGGATGCATGCTGGCAAAATACCAGACTATAGGAATTTGGTTTCTTAGTTGTATTTTTTCTGTGTATGTAATATTGGTTGTTCATAGGCAAGATAAGCTAGAGTGACCGGAAGCTGCAGGACAGGTAGGTTTTATCTTATTATACATTTCTTGCACAGACGTGTGGAATTTCTGCCTACTGCTTTCATATTTGGCTTAGCAAATTTAGAATATAACCACAAGCCCTAACCTGCTCAGCCATTCAGATAGATGGGTCAGCACTCATGACAATTTGTAATGAGGCAACTGAATCAAACATGAATGATCTGAAGAGACACTTTAGGTATTGAACTGTATCTGCAATGAATAGATAAAAAGACATGGGAAAAAAAGGATCAAGTTTTCTAGTTTATGTCCAGTTTTCCTTTTGGTGTAGGACAAGACATTTCTTCAGATGTTTCAGAGAAGGTGGCATCTATATATAACAAATCATTCAGCTTCTTTCTCCTAGAGAGTTTTTGGGCAATTTGTAGGGGGAAGATAATTGGACTTGGTAGCATAGAAATTTGGAGACTTTAGCCTTCCAATTTTACACCCGTTAAGCATGCTGGCTTCCTTCTGCTTTCATGCAGGGGCAGTCACAAGATGGATGATTCAGGAAAGTGATTGTCTAATCTAACTATTCACTGGATTCCACTCAAAGGATGCGTGGGTTAAAGGAGGACAGTTGTTCCTGCCAAGTACTTGATAAAGAAACAGTAACAATTAGGAATGAATGCTTTACTTTTGCAAGCCAAATATTAGCACATTTATTACTTTCCAAAGTTATTATGAAAGGGCTGCAATAATTGTTATCAATCAATCCATTAAATGTAATGGGGCATGATACCTATTACCTTAATAATGAGTTTCAGTGTCAGACAGTCCATCCATATTGCTTTTATGCATTGAAGTCCATATCCTTGTTTAGTGATAGTCTAGGCTGGAAATGAAACCCTTTGTCAGAAGATTAATTTACTCTGAGAGTGACTGCATTAGTCCTGATTTATTTTAATAAACACATGGCACAATAGCTGAGAACAAACTTTTTTTGCAGCAGATGTAATTACCCAGCAGAGTTTGTCAGGCAGAGTAGCTGCCTTTCATTTAAGGCAAAGTGAAAACACCAAGGGGATTTTCATGATGGATTTTTTTAAAGGTCAGGGTGTCTGTTCTCCCAGCCGTGTATGTAAATACTGAGAAGCCAGAAAAGAAGAGATGGCCAATACACTGTGTTACTATTCACAAGGACACCCAAATCATAGAATAGATAGGGTTGGAAAGGACCTTAAGATCATCCAGTTCCAACCCCCTTGCCATGGGCAGGGACATCTCACACTAAACCATGTCAACCAAGGCTCTGTCCAATCTGGCCTTGAACACCGCCACGGATGGAGCATTCACAGCTTCCCTGGATAGCCCATTCCAGTGCCTCACCACACTTACAGTAAAGAACTTCTCCCTTATATCCAATCTAAACTTCTCCTGTTTAAGTTTGAACCCGTTACCCCTTGTCCTATCACTTCAATCCCTAATGAAGAGTCCCTCTCCAGCATCCTTACAGGCCCTTTTCAGATACTGGAAGGCTGCTATGAGGTCTCCATGCAGCCTTCTCTTCTCCAGGCTGAACAGCCCCAACTTTCTCA
>JANHGB010012288.1:0-11627 GCA_026283785.1 Coracopsis vasa | reverse complement strand
GGAAAGACAGGCCAGCAAAGTGAGGTGGTGGAGTTGCTCTTTATGTGAGGGAGCAACTGTACTGTATTGATTTCTGCCTATAGGTGAATGAAGAATGAGTTGAGAGTTTATGGGTAAGAATTAAGGGGCAGGCTAACATAGGTGATAGTGTTGTGGGTGTTTTCTAGAGGCCACCTGATCAGAAAGATGAAGGTGATGAGGCCTTCTACAGACAGCTGGAAGTAGCCTCGTGATCACAGACCCTGGTTCTCATGGGAGACTTCAAACACCCTTGATATCTTGCTGGAAAGACAACAAAGCTAGGCACACATATGTCAGGGTCCGATTGGAGAAAACCCCGGTGTCAGACCCTGTTTTGTTTGTGATCCCAAGAGTGAATTTAAGACGCAAATGAGGTCAATTTATGTAATTGATTAGTTGGTTTATTGTGAAAAGACAATTATTATAAAAAAGGAAAATTATTGTAATAAAGGGAATAGCGATAGGACAGTTTGGAAAAAAGGATGGAAATGAAGGAAGGATTCAGGGTTCAGAGAGAGAGAGAGAGAGATAGTCACCATCTTGGATCCAGCAGTGTCCCAGGGGTCCGTTGTCATCGTCAGTAGTTGAAGTTCTTCAGGGTTTGTAGTCGGTATCGGAGCAGAGTGTCCCCTAGGAATCCATAGTAGTCATCGGAGGTGGGTGTCCTCATGGAAGTGTCCCCTTGAAGGTGTGCTTTTGGAGTTGTCCTGATGGAGTTGCCCCCATGGTGATATGTCATGGAGGGTGGCCCAAGACTGTTGGTTGATACGTAAGGATCACCTGCTACAAGCTCAGGAACATCACATCCTGACAAGAAGGAAATGGGACAAAAAGGCCAGAAGGCCTCCATGGATGGTGATTCAGAGAAAACTCCAGGAACAAACTTGCCAACAAAGTTTTCAAGTTGACAAGCAGGTATTCTTTATTGCGGCACCAGGAGACACGGCGGATAGCTCCTCCTAACGTATCACCGTATTGCTATACAGGCCATCCTTATATAGTCCCTGGGCATACATACATATTCATGAGGCTACACATGGATTACATCATTTTCCAGAAGGTTTCCCGCATGCATACAAAAATGTGATGGTGGTCTTTGAGAGTTGTTTACTTCTTCCAACAATCTTCATAACTTCTGGCAGTCTTTGAAGCACCAGCTTAATTAGCATTACAGACACAGCAATAGTCCTGTCCTTCTACTTATCAGTTAGTTTAACTACTCCCATCCTGGACATCTGCTAGTCCCAGATACTCCCCATCCCCAGGTCCTGTTTTTCTATCCTGTTTTTCTTACACTTTTTGTACTAAGGTCATAAGGATCTAAAACTATGTCAACTGCAGCATTTTATCTTCATGCACTTCAGTTATTTCCCATTGGTACTGTTACAAAGCCATCAAACAATGTTACTTAAAACTGATTCCACTTATTTATAAAGGTTTATATTCCATTTTGTGCTTTTGTGCCTCCTTGTCTCATAGTGCATGTCCTCTACATTACAGAAAAAGAAACAGCCTCACGGGTCCATGATTTGATTTACACCATCATATAACTAATACATTAAGCAGTTACTGGAATCCTTGGTGCACTGCTTTTGGATGAAGTGTGCACAAAACACATTTGGTCTATTAAGCTATGGAAACACTGTGTGAACTATATGGTAAGGGCTGATGAAAAAAAGAGACCAGTGAAATCTTCAAACCTAAATACATTTGCCAAAGTTGGGGGTCTGATTCTGGTAATTGCCAGTACCAAGCTGTAATAATGTAATTAAAAAGGTGTGATGTTACATAGGTCTAAACAGAACAGAAGATTCCAGTGTGAAACTTAACATTCCACATGAAATGCTGAACTTCATTAGGTAAGGCTTCTGACAATCATCTGACACTTCGGAAAAAAAAAAAAACCAAACAAACAAACAAAAAAACCAACCCCAACTTAACCAACCAACACTGTGAAACTGTGCAAGTTTCCAGCATCTTTTTACAAGAAATACCAATTCAAACAGATTTTGCCACTACTATGAAGAGAAGCTGCTAGGTTTCTACCTGGGATTAGCTTGTCTGACAAACAAATCTTTGAAAATACATTTTATTTTCACAGATATCCTTGAAGCATAACTTTGTAGCCACTTTTACACATAAGTATCCCTAAATATGATATGAATCATTTTTTCAAGTAAGCTACTAATCTAGCTAGTTACAGTAAAATAGTTTGTGGAGTATTTGGGCTGTTTGGATGTGTGCTGAAGGAGATACACGAATAATGACTTTTGATTCTGTAAAATCAGTGTCTTCAGGTGCTCCAAAACTGTTATTTGAGATTAACAATACCAAGAGTCAGGTACACCTTTTCAAGTTTCCAATTTGATTTCATACATGATTATTTTCTTTTTCTTTTTTTTTTTTTTCAAACAGGAGCAGGTAGCAGTGCTATGTTCTGGCATTAATTACACATGGAAACAGAAAACCTGAAGTAAACCTGGTAGCATTTTAAGAATCCAGCTATTGTGAATTCATCTGGAATTTATTGGGCTACCCCTGGCTGTAATAAATTCATGCTGTATTAGTAGTAACATCACATGTACACTAATAGATGTTCTACCGAGATCAGTATTATTCAATTGACTCAAAGGATTAGTTTAAGATCAATTTTCTTTTACCTATATTTTTCAAATAGCTTTCTACTGAAACACAGCTTCCCACAGGACAAAAAGAAGGAATCAGAAGAAAAACATGCATGAGAAAATACACAAAATCTGACATTTTTGTCTTCTTAGGAAAGATACAAAAAGCATTAAAATCATATAGTCTATCCCCCACGTAAACAAATACATTGTGTTTACTTATAAAAAAATTCTTCCATGGGAAACAAAACATTCATCTCTACAAAAGTGAACATATGCATATTCAACACAGCTAAGATGCATCCAAGTAAAAGTTATCTCTATTACTGAAACTGAAAAAGAAATAATGAAAACAATCTGTTTGTAAAGAAGTACTGAGCAGTATCATCTGCACATTTCTGCTTTGTCAGGCATGCCAAATAAGAGAACACAAATAACATGCAGAATATTTCACTGGTACCAGCTGCATGACTGAGGTACAGTAAATAATGGAAAAACAATGGCTTGAATATCAGGTTTGGAAAGTGAAGATATTCTTAACTGTTTGCTATATCTTGTGAACTGTACCAGAAATACTAATTCTGTATTCCTCCTTATCTCTAAGTATGCACAATTACCCTTCTGTTGTGGTCCAAACTATACTCTGGACTTGAGTGCATGACTCATTTGGTGGCATTGTTATGAAAACGCATTTAAGGGAAGTATCACAGCAACAAATGGTTTTACACCAATCATCTACTACATTTCTGCATGCAGGAATCTGTAAGAAAGCTCAACAGAGAGGTCTACCAAGAGTCCCCTGGGATAGCCTTTTTGTCAAAAGGAGTACTTTAGAGATAATCTGGTTTTCATTCTGAGTTAAAAAAGCCAGTCAGAGTTAAAAAGAATTCAAATGATTGTAATTCAGATTTGTTTGATATAGTTACTATCATAATTCAGTTTCTCATAGCAAAACAACAAAATGGACATTAAAAGTGAGTGAACAGTGAAAGAATCCCAAGTTGCTGAAATTCAATTTTCTTCCAGCAAACTTATCCCTTGTGCAAAAGTTGCGAAGGCACAGGGGATTAAACAAACAGTGTAAGAAATATATACTGAACACACAGACACAACGTAACTACAGAACTTGCTAACATTTAACAAAAAAAATCATTCACGCAGGGAAAGGAGACCACCTTTGCGGAGCATGCTGCTTCATAACATGTGCGAAAAAGACCCTTGTTACAGCGCCCTCCTGAAGCACACCCATGGCAAAGGAACAGTAACAATCTCCCTCCAAAGACAAATACACATAATTCAGGAGATTAACCCAACAACTGCTAGAAGGGGCAGAAATTACGTAGCAGCCACCAACCAAATGACAGAACTAGGTTTCCAAACAATATGGCACTTTGATCCAGACCAGATCCCTATGTCTGTTTTAGCACAGGTATCTGCTGGTTTGTAAACTAGCTATTGCCATGCAGGCAAAAGAAGCTGTGCATACTTTGGGCATCTAGGATGGGGCTAAGAATAAGACTAGAGTAACACTGGCAGGAAGTGGGACTCCACCGAACAAGGTTAGTGCTGAGCTGGGACTACCTGGCACTACAGATACCTTGCACTTGGACTGCTTCATTTACCTCACTTTAGCAGGTGCTTTGCACCACACTATGATAATAATAGGCTCTGCAAGGGCAGCAAAGACTTCTAACTAATTTTAACACTGAACAATAAGCTGAATCAAAGGTTTACCTCCTTTTTCCCCCTTCTTCAATAAAACCAGCCCAAACGACTGTGCTCTGCATTAATAAAAACTAAGCTTGAGGCTCTTCCTATCTGAATGCCTCTATTCTTGTTCCCCCTTTCAGCACTAACAGTTCAATAGATTTACCAATGAGCCTACCCCCTCTAGGATAAAATACACTGAGATAAGATGAACATAAAGGGATAAGAAAAATCTCTGCAGGAAATACTTATTACAGCTTTTATAGCATTCACTATAAAAAAAGCAGGCTTATGTGCTAAGGTTGATTACTGAAGAAAAACTGCTGTTTCAATCATTTGTAAACAGAAACTTTTACATGAGCACCAGAATGATTTATTGAAAAATAAGTACATTTACTGAGGCATCCAGTTTGGGTAACATTAAAAAGTAAGAGAAGTATCATGTTACACATATCCTGTATTCTTGTTGCTTCTTGTGAGTTACCGAGAGACATCTGGCTCCATAGGTATTGTGCCAAAGCCTGTTCCCATTTTCATGAATATAAAGATGGTGTGACTATACTGGTTTCATTGTTAACTGAGCTTGCCTTGCTGAACATTCCCCATAGGGGACAAATGAGTTACTAAGCATCATTCTTAAAGGTATTCTGATGCGGGTTTTACCACGTCATGGCTAGGCTGAAGCCTTTCACTCCTTATTAATCACATGCAGTGTTATATTGGCAGAGTTAACTTGTACAAGTGTTCAGGAGAGAGACTTAAAGAGACAGAACATGGTCAAACTCAAAACCCCACTATCAGACACCCAGTTGCATACCCTATTATACAATCAGTTAGGATTCTTGCCACTACCGAGACACTGTTCTGTTAGGTGTTTCATTTTCTTGGACAGAAATAATCAACGTCATCTTCACTTTACAAATATGCCAAACTTTGCTGGCGACCTTTACATCCCCAGGTGCTGAAAGCAGCAGAGCCACTGTGCCATCACTGATGGAGAAGAGGCCACTGAGCCTATCCGAAGAAAAAGGTAAAATGTACGCATCTAGCAGGCTTAACGCATCTGTGGATCCCTGAGGTCTCCCCTGTTCTGCCAAATTTCATATGAAAATTAAGAGACTTCAAGTCTTTCTATGATGTGTAGGAGATGGCTGGAGCTATGAAATCTAATACTGACAAAAGACAAAGAAGACTGCTTAGCACCAGAGTGCATAAGATGCCTACGGTACACAATGCCCAAAGAAACCACAATAATAGAGGAGACACAACATAAAAAGACCCAATTAATTAACTAGGATTTTGAAGCTTCCTCTTTAGAGAAAAAACTGTTTGGTAAGCTCTTTATCCAGAGCTTTCCTGTAACATTTTCATTAACGGTCTGGATAATGGGGCAGAGTGTGCCCTCAACAAGTTTGGAGATGATACAAAACTGGGAGGAGTGGCTGGTGCACCAGAGGGCCATATTGCCATCCAGAAGGAGCTCAAGAGGCTGGAGAAATGGGCTGACAGGAACCTCATGAAGTTCAACAAGTGGATGTACTTTTGTGGAAGAATAAGATAACCCCCATGTACCAGGACATGCTGGGGGCCATCTAGCTAGAAAGCAGCTTTGCATAAAAGGATCTGGACAGCAGGTTGAACATGAGGCAGCAATGTGTCCTTGACACAAAGAAGGCTAACGGTATCACAGGCTGCACTAGAAGAAGCATTACAGCAAGCTGAGGGAGATGATCTTTCACCTCTGCTTGGCACTAATGGAGTGCAGGGTCCAGTTCCAAGCTCCCCAGCAACAGAAATATGGAGCTACTGGAAAGAGTCCAGAGAAAGGCCACTGAGATTATGAAGGGACTGAAGCACCTCTCCTATGAGGAAAGGCTGGAAGACCTGGGACTGTTCAGCCCAGAGAAGATCTCTATACTTGGAGATACTTAAAAGTCATCTGGACATGGTCCTAGGAAATTTGCTCTAGGTGACCCTGCTTGGGCAGGGGAGCTGGACAAGATGACCTCTCCAGCCCAGCAGGGGATTGTACAAGATGACCTCCCTTCCAAACTCAACCATTCTGCGGTTCTGTATCTCCTTCAAAGTGCTAGAAATAACATGTGTTATGAGTAAGTACGTGTTGAATTACATGTATAAGCTTTTCACTTCTATTACCTGAAAAAATCATTACAGAAAAGGAAACCAAATCCACGAGAGCAAGTATACATATATAAAACCACGTCTGAGATAGAGTAATACCAAAGCATAAAACACAGTAAATACAAATGAGGAATATTTGAAACCTGACTTACTTGCGAATATTTCACTGTCACACACCTTCCCTGGTTCCTTACATTATTCAGAACTTTACTTTTCGTTTTCCTCAGATATAGACAGATTCAGATGATTTATAAATTCTGACAGCAAGCTGTTGTCAATTTCACTACATATATGATTTAGACCTGGTTTTAGTTTAATTGACATTTTGCTTTTTTAAAACACAAAAATTGGGCACTGAGGAAAAACTTTAAACAGAATCACTGAAATATTACCAAAAGCAGCCCATAAATCACTAAAAATTATTTTTAGATTCCCAGAGAATGAACAGCCAGTGTGTCAAATAGAACGGAGGATTGACGGGGAAATAATATGTTTTTCTAGGAGCAATTATTTTGCTTCACAAAACAGAGTCCAGTTATAAAAGGCAGCCCTCTTCCAACATAACCATGGTTTCTAGTGTTCCACTTAATAATACAATAAACCAAATACAAGAAAATACATTCTCAAGCATATAAGTAAGTAGCAGCACTTTTACCAAACACAAGAAAAGACTGGCTCTATAAAATCTCACCTTAATGCCATTAGAGATACTGGCAATTTCACACTACAAATCTCAAGAGGAAATAAGAGAGACGTGTAGTTCTAATGCCATATTCCCAGATCATGTCCTTCTCCACTCAAAGACAATGAGAAAGAACCAGAAAAAGAAAGGGGGTTAAAAAAAAGGTCATGACAGGGTTGAGTGAGGACTGATACTGCCTGTTTTAAAGAACACCAAGAGTCATTTAACACAACAGAAATACTCTGCATGAAGAAAAGCTGAAGTCGCACTAGATAAGTCAGTATTTTGTTTCAGACCAATACATGCTAGCTTATAACTTTTGGTCATTACTCATTCCTACATGGGTCAGGAGCTGTTTGTGAATTAGAACGCAAGTTTTCCAAAATGCTTTTAAAATCACAATAATTGAATTTTAAAGCTGAAAAGTGTGTCAACACCTTCTCAGAAGGTCTGCACTGTCATCTACACACAAACACAAGTTATTCCCTTCTCACAACAGCTCTGACTTGAGCTGCTCTGTAAGTAGGTACAGATGATTTTTATGAGCTTTTAATATACTGAAAGTTGGCTAAATCATCCTTAATAAGGATGATTCACCATCTTAATTCATCATCTCAGGAAATGGAGCCCTCTAAATTGTTTGCCTACATCTTCAGGAAGTCTCAAAATACTGTGCAGCCAGTAGTCTCTCACTTGTGATGTCTCTATGCAAGTTTAGACCAAATCACTTTCCAGTTCAGGCTATCCCCAGAAGTTGTAAAGTTCAGTTTATACTAACAACACATACCAGAACAACTCTCTCAAGCAGAGATAGCTGATGAGCGGTGCCTATACAAACATCATGGAATCGTTTACAAATCTATGTTATTTATGGTACCATGACTACTGCAACCCCATCTTGAAGTATGTGAAATTGAAGAATGGAATCAGGGATAAAAAAGAGGCAACATGACACAGCAAGTCATGGGCAAATGAGAGCATGAAAGCAAATCCTGTCCTTCCTGAGCTCTAGTTTCTTGCTTACTCCTAAGAATGCATCCATATAGAGGTCGTCTCTGTCAAACTGTTTTTGTTAACTTCATGTTTTAAGGTGTTATACAAAGCTGTTGTTTACAATGCTTACACAGTTAGGCATGTCCTTTGACTCTACAGCATCCTGTTTAATGTTGGAGAATATCTATGTAACATGTCTGCTACTGATACTTTCCTCCAGGTTTTTGATTTAATCTAGGTCCAGTTTTGTTACTATCAGTGGGGTTTTTTTCATATTTTCCACAACATATCAGCACAGCTGTCACTGGAGATGGAGTAATCATGCACATGTCCTCTACTGTCTGCAGAGAACTTTGGGAGATTCTTTTTCCCTCTTTATGAATAACAGTGCCATTTTCTTGGTAAATGTAATGCAAAATCAGCCAGGGTAATGTGTAAAAGCCTGCAGGTCAGCACAGATTACTACCACTTCTAAATTCATGTGCAACCTGGTTGGCCAAAATGTGCCTAAGGACAGAGCAAGGTTAAGGCTGCTACAGAGATTAAATCTAAGTATCACTGGTGTAATGTAAAACGCATGTGTGGCAGTAATTGGAGACAGCCATTCACAGCAAGATAAAGCTTTTGGCAGAGTTCAGCAATCTGGTCATGCTGTTCAGTGGAAAAGAGCTACACGCAACTCTAGGCATGTTGAAGTGAACACAAAAAGTTGCAGGGCATTTTACCTGGCAAATTAGCACAGGCAGCAAGCAGTTATGATGAATCATCCTGCAGCATTTTACAAGATTATTTAGGTAATAAGAGTAGAGGACATATATGCCTGCAGTTTACTGTGACCACTAGGGCAGCACATCTCTATTACTCTTTCCCACTAATATTGTTTTGTGGGGTTTTTGACATTGCTTACAATGAAAATGTCATATAAACAAATGCATCAGTCATTAAAAAGAAATATTAAAATAGACTTTCCTGTTACAAGTTTAATTCAGAGCAGGAGATCTCAGTAAGTTTAAATTTTACCACTACTGAAAAGCTTATGCAAAGTGAAATTATATGGAAAATAAAGTACGTGAAACACAAAATAATTTGACAGCTGGACTGTGATTCTGGGACACTCTTTACCAGGTCTGACCATTAACTCAATCTCTTCCTTTCCCTTCTGTCTTCAAATGTATTTTCAAATTCCCTTTTGTTCTGTGGCACAGTTTCAACAGATGGGCTAAAGAATGTTGCCCAGCCAAATTAGCCTAAAGCTTGATGACTAGAAGACTTCTCTGGGCATGGGAAACAATGTTTTGGGTACCTTCTGGATGCAAAAGTTACAGAACCTAAATTTTTTCAATGCTAGATGACTGTTCTCATATCACAATATTAAATAAGTGAGTGTGGGCATCATCATCATCACATCTCTAGAAAAAGAAAAGTAAAACCTCCCTGTTCTTTAAAATAAAAGGATGTCAGTGAGCAAGGCATCTCCAAGGTAGAAGTTGCAGAAATACAATGTACCTAAGCTGCAGAACTTACAAATCCTTTGTTGGAAACTTAGATCTAAACTGATTAGCCCAAGTTAATACAAAGTCCCTGGCAAGCAAGGATGGAAGTGAAACAGTGCCAACTCCCAAGTGCAGTAGCCACAAGAGACAGCATCATCTTGCAAAGCATCTTACAGTCACCCTGCATGGTCCCTGCAGCAAGCTTGTAACAAAAAAAAAAAAAGAAACCCTGGGCCAACATGTAGCTTAAGCAAAATGCACAGCAAATCAATGACAGGACCCCTCAATGTAACCAAGTAATTAGTTACCACCCAGTGAATTCTTCTCATGCAGCAGGTCTTTCTCTCCACCTTTCTCTCCTGTTTTAATGGATTATATTGCATTTCTGCAAAAACTGCAGTAATACTCTGTTCTCATGAGACCCCACTTGGAGTACTGTATGCAGTTTTGGTGTCCTTAAAATAAGAAGGACATGGAGCTGTTGGAGCAGATCCAGAGGAGGCCACAAGGATGATAAGGGGGCTGGACCACCTCCTGTACAAAGTTAGGTTGAGAAAGTTGAGGCTGCTCAGCCTGGAGAACAGAAGCTGTGTGTAGACCTCACAGCAGCCTTATAGTATATGAAGGGGGCCTACAAGGATGATGGAGAAGGACTCTTCATCAGCAATTATAGCAATAGCACAAGGGATGATGGGCTTAAACAAGAGAAGTTCAGGTTAGATATAAGGAAGAAGTTCTTTACTGGGAGGGTGATGAAGCACTGGAACAGGTTGCCCAAAGCAGTGGTAAATGCTTTATCCCTGGCAATGTTCAAGGCCACATTGGGCAGACCCTTGGTCTGTCCAACAACATGGTCTAGCGTGAGGCACCCCTGCCCACGCCAGGGGTTTCGAACTAGATGATCTTAAGGTCCTTTCCAACCCTAACCATTCTATGATTCTATATTTATTATATTTTTCTTTTATTTTCTCAGACAATGTTAGATCATTGCTTAGGTTGCTGCTTCATTACATGTAAGTCTACGGACTTCTTCACCAACATCTTCAAAGGCTTAAAGGAACAGTGAATTTTCCTTGGTGGCAAAGAGTGCCATTAACTTTTAAATATCTATTTCTGGTCTACCTGTCCACCAACTGGCAGATTACAACCAAGGAGTAGCTTACCTTGAGCAATAAAGCCATGTTTTCCCTCAAATCGGATTTCAAGGAAGGGAGACTCTAAGGAATAATTAGCATCAAGCTGCTATTCCAATTACCAAGCCATCTGGTTTACATTTTTATGCATCAAGCAACATTAGATCATGAGGTCTGGATGAGGACATCCATTGTGCAGGAGATACAGATAACTAGCATGAACTTGTTCTGCTCTTTTCTAATTTTTCTCCTAAAAAAAATAGCCAGTGCTGACTAACATAACAAGCAGTCCTTCTGGGCTCACTAATGACAAAGAAAATAAAGGGATTTTATTTAAATTGTACTAACAAATCCTTTCTTCACTTGTTTTCCTAGCTATTTTGCAGATGTTCCTACTGTCTGCCCATAATCGATTTTTTAAAGGCCAATGGAACGTGGAATAGTTTTCCCTGGCTTCTTAAGTGGCTGAATCAATGACTAAACTCTAAGAAACACCTAAGTACTTATTTGATGAGTGATATAAAAAATAATTAAGTAGGACTTTTCATCTTACATGTGATCTATGTGATGAATTGAGAGGAGCTGCTTTACATTTATAGTGGAATTCTATAAGCTTGGTTTTGTACCTGATACTTCCCATGCCTAGCTCAATGCTGTTCTTGTGCAGACATCTTAATTGCTTTAAAGCTCTCCATTTTTAACAATCCATGCTACTCCTAGACTGTGCATGTTTCTTCTGCTATTAACCAGCAGAGCAGAGGAGTTCTGATGAAGACATCACAGAAAGTTCAGAAGTCAGGCATTTGTCTCCATGCTATAGGAATAGACTTCC
>JANHGB010012287.1:0-56629 GCA_026283785.1 Coracopsis vasa | reverse complement strand
TGCACAAAGTGATTGAGGATGGGGAAGATGTGTGCTAGTATCACTGAAGGTTGAAGTCTCAAGTTTACAGGGAACAGGAGCTGGGGTTAAACCACAACAACCATGCAGGTGTGATACTGGTCTGTACAGGTATTCCTTATTCATAGAGCTTGGAATAGAGCTGACATCATTAATATCTGAGTTAAAAATAAAAAGGTAAATGAAAGTATATTAACTGCACCCACTGCATAACCATAAAGGTAAAGGTGCTTTTGAGATTAACAAACAGCTCTGTAGTGAGCACAGTACTGTAACTCAGTTCAGGGGCTCTGATCTTTACTGAGTTTATGAATGAAAACAAAGTTCAAGTGGATGAATTAAGGATGTGATTCACTCAGTTGTCTCATATGCTTTTATGGTCTTTTAGTGTCTTCAGCTGGCAGGAGAATGAGATGCTGGGATGGCCTTGAGGAGCCCTTTACTTGAGTTCTAGTTTAGTTAAAGACTTGCAGTGTGTCCTTGGGAAAACCACTTTAATATGCCTCATATCTCTGCTCCCTGTTTGTAAAACACTAATGATGATTTTGTGTCATTTGTATGTAGATCACCTGAATGTCAAATTCAATGATGAAAAGTTCTGAGTTGTTAAAAAGGGAAATATAGCCTACTATGCTGTCTTTCCCCTGTCATCAGTAGAAAAACTCTTATTTACTTGAGCTAATAGAAATCTATGTATATCTGTCATTTCCAATCTAAAAATCTCTGTCAAGTAATAAAGCAAACATGCAAATAGAGTCAAAAGAATAGGAAGGAGTGAGAACATACAAAGGGAGAAACTGCTTTGGCAACCCTCTCAAAGGCTCCCGCCCCAAGGACCTCAGGAAGAAGGCTTGGCAGAGTCAGGAAAACAAATGGGAAGAAAGATTCTGGATTTTTATGACAAAAATTTCTTCACACTTTTCAGGGTTCATATTTCCAGCCTTTTTACCACAACCCACAATGTCAAAGAACTACATGAGGAAAGCAATGGTTCTCCTGAGATTGATTGATGGCTACCACTCCAGAACTTACCAGAGGCTGCAACATGTGTGACAGTAGCAGGAGGTGTTTGCCATGCTGCTAAAGAAAAATATTGCATGCAAAACCAGAGTAAGCCTTGGGTTGTTTTCATTTTAGCTGGAGCTGAAGTCAAGAATAAGGGAGTGGGTAACCCATTCCCTGAAAGCTTTCCTATCCTGCTGCTCTTTCAAGTAGAGTTTTGCCCCAGGCTGACTGATCTTGCAAACCCAGCTCTGCTTCAGATAGCTGATTTTGTAATGGATATTAACTAAAATTTCACCCTGTAGAAATTACAGTAAATTCCATTACCTCTGTTAGGACCATTACCAGTGCTTTGTACATATTATTTCATAACGTGTATGCATATCACCATACATTAAACCAACTTCTTAGCAGCATATTTTGAGAACTCTACCATCTTTCAGAGTGCTTCCAAAATGAAGGGAAAACACAGGCTATATGTAGATATGCAGCCTCTGAAGGGTTAATGAACAATGAGGAATTTGAGTATAGCTCATTAATTGTTATATTGCATCCCTTTATCTAAATTGTTAGTGGCCTGCTTAGTCAATTGAAACATATTACTTTCATATTAAAGCTGCAATCAAAATCTTTATTCTTGTGCATGTTCTACTTGAGAATACAAATCCTTCGGAATAGGGCAGTCAAAATTATCTTGAAAAGTATTACAATTCAATAAACCATATGCTCAAAAATAGAGACATCAGGTTCAGACAAATATCCTAGGCATTAATGCAGTGGTTCTGACTTTCCCATCTAAACACACCGATTTGAAATACTGTATGGAAAAGCCCATCCGGGCTTGGGTTCAGATTCTTGCCTTGTGTTCAAGGAAAATGAGGATGATGACAGTTCCATGACAGCCCATTGCACAAAATTAGTATCGCGGTGCTACTTACTGTAACAAAGAGCTGCACAGGGCAAGTAGTCATTGTGGATTGGTGGTATGGTGCCTGGAAGTTTTTACATTTGTTGCGTAAGCCCCAGAGTATTCCATGTAGGTTATGATGCTCTGTGAGGTATATTTGCTCTAGACTTCTTCTTTAGACCATGGAGCGAGATAAGCACTTTGAAACCCCTCCAGAACTTAGCAAGGATTAACCATCTTGACAAAATGCCTTTTCCACCTCAATGAAGATAGATCCATTGTAGTGCGGACACATTCCCAAATTAGGCAACTCCATTACTCCCTAAAGAATGATGAGCATGGCCCTCAGTGCCCAGACAGCCTACAGATGAGATGCACTTGACCTGTGTTGGACCAGCCCAAAGGTGATCACCATTGCAAGTAGTTTGAGTGGAAGAGAAGAAGCAATGGATGGGGCAGACCAGACAAAAGAAGGAAATAAAGAGCAGCACCAACACCCATCAGTAGCTAACCACCTACACTGTTAATCACTAAGAGAGTTTTGACAGAGGAAGAAGAAAGCGTGGAATGGCACTGCAGAGGTTTTTGGGAGGGAGGGTGCAAAAGCCCCATATGGCACAGACACCTTTTCAACCAAATCCTCCTCAATTTAAGTAAGCATAAATCCATAGTGGCATCATCTGCTGTGCTGTAGTGGATTTGGAGCTGCAGTTGTATATTCAGACATGGGGGTCAGGCAGCAAAGAGATAATATTTTTGATCTGGGACTCAGGGACATGTTGAGAGGTTCGATATAACTGTGCCTGTAAGCTCAGATGTGTACTCCAGGACTGGAAATATGGAGTCCCTTTGGGGAGGATTGAGGTGCACCATTTATAACATTTCTATTACATTTTATGTGGCGCAGTTTCCTGCAAGAGCTAGCATGGCACAGAGATCCCTTCCTCTACTTACCTTGCTAATTTATGACACGCTGTGATCAGTGTACATATGTGTACATATGTGTGCTTGTACATACATGTGTTTGAAATGCTAAGTTACTGGGGACCAATATCTGTATAAACAGAGAAAATGACAGACCAGTGCAGCAGAAAAACAAACACCCATGTTAATATTCTGGTTGTTTCCATGGCAAAAGGATAAGAACTGG
This sequence comes from Coracopsis vasa, assembly GCA_026283785.1. Lineage (NCBI taxonomy): Eukaryota > Metazoa > Chordata > Aves > Psittaciformes > Psittacidae > Coracopsis > Coracopsis vasa. The sequence continues at coordinate 53,552 of JANHGB010012287.1, read as the reverse complement.
AAGTGAAATAAGATTGTCCAATCAGAATTCTCTGTTTATGAAACTGTTCATGACAAGGTGCACAAAAAACTATGCTTCCATAGACATTCATATGCTTTTGGATTTTGGCCGTTTTTTCTTGTTAGTCTGAGGACTCAGCTATTATTAAGACAGTTTATGTAGTGGGTGAAGAAACATTTAAAACTATTTTGCTGACAATTTGTTTACTGGACATGAGTTAAATATCTAGTTTTCTAAAATGCATTTTTTACTGTTAAATTTGAAGTTATCAACTCAAATAAATCAAGCTTGACTACAACCCAAGGAAAACAAATGCCTGAGCGATGTTTTAAAACACATGCTAACTAGCGAGCTCAGTAATGAGGAGATGATGCCAGGAATGCCAGGATATCATCTTCTTACTATGATTCAGCTTAAGGTCGGTGACATTGATATAACTTTGACTCCAAGGGAGGAAATATTGCATAGAAAACAGAGCAAGAATGAATCCCCTTGGAATTGTAAAGGTACAAGTTGCTTTAGTTTTCACTTCCGTAGTGCTAAATTTGAACTTCATGTGTGGGATTGTAACTGATGACTGCTTACTTGTCTGGATGAAGAAGGATGAAAAAAATACATTCTGATTGTCAAGATTGTTTGTGTTAGTGGCTAAAATAGTAGACTTCATGCTGAAATCTTTGTAAACAGCACACAAGCAATTCCTTTCTTCTTAAGCAAAACAGAAAAAGAGAAAAGAAGATTCCAAGCCAAGATCCTTGTATCATCTGGCTGACATCTGTGAGTGTAATGTATAAATTTTCCTGGAAATATGATTTTTATCAGCTAAGCAAACTCCAGTGTACCAGCAAAAGTACTAGATCTTACCTAAAGCTTTGAGGGATTTGAGGAGATTTTAACACCAGGTATCCTAATTCCCTATCTACCAAGGTTCACAGTTAAAACCAAAGAGGTTTCTTCCACAGTATTTCTCGGTAAATACTGTAAAATCTATAATTATAATTTCCACATGCCAATTTCTCAGCTGTTCCAAAAACTCCCAATTGCCTTTCATTATCTGAGATAGCCCCATATCTAAATTTCCCCTGATCCCTTGCAGACAAGATTATGTCCCAGTTAACAGTGTAGTTCATTAACATTCTCTGTGTTGTAGAGAAAGCAAAAGCAAAACAAAGCCCTCTCCAGCTAACATTATTTTCACATCTTTTGAGGAAGAGGTGGAGTTCTTGCTTTGTTTGTCTTTGCTGAGCTCTTACCTTGGTCACTGTTCTCTCATGAGAATTCCAGTGAATTGGAGAGAGAAAATACAATTTTCTTCCTCTATATAGCCTATGAGCATGATCCACCTTCAACATTATTTTGGACATGCTGTTCTTTTGGTATTATAACAGAGCAAGTGACAGAGACTCAGGATACTTGGATTTTATCCTGCCATTGTCTTGGAATTGCCTTGAGGAAGTAACTTTCATTTGGGGGTGAAAGCCATCAAGTCTGTCTAAGACATTGCAGTTTTCAGAGCCTGATGAGTTAATGAAAGGGAAAACACAACATTGAAGTCAGTGGCAAAGGACTCATATCAGTGACCCAGAGACCTGTTCCAGTTCTGCCTTCTTATTTTATTAACCCTGATTACGTCTAAAACAGAAACAGTTTGGATTATCTTATTCAAGAGCAATTAAATATGCTTAGATTTGTTTATGAAAGAGTCGAATCCATCAGAAACCTATGTTTTATTTCAGGAAAGAAAATTCATTTCATTTCATTTAAGGAAAAAATGTAAAATAATTCCTTTAGGGTCAGTTTCCAGAGCCCATAATAAAACACTTGTGGTACTTAATGGAAAAATTATATATAATTGGGAAATATTATGTATAATTGGGAAACGTGGAAAAGAACAGAATGTAGGAAGGATCAATTGCACATCTCTTTTTACTCTGAACTGAACCAAACTCACCAAATTCAGCTTTCTAAACTGACCCTTTTTTCTCTCTGTTGTTGGTAATGTGTGCTATATATACAAAGGCCCTCATATAGCTGCTTTTCTCAGCTGACCACACTATTTATTCTCATATGGGCAAGCTGAGTGTCTAATTCTGACATAGAATGCTTTCTTATAAGCATCCTGATCCTTAGGGCACTTTTTGGGTAAATCTACTTTGTTCTGTAGATCCCTTCCCTTCTGTAGATCTACAGGGTGTGTCGTTGCTTCAGAAGGGCATCTTGACCCTGATCCGAGAAAGTATCATATGAGAGACTAATCATACATTTTAAATTAAATACAAGCTAACAGGTTTACCGAATATATGGATTTGTGTGCTTTTTTTTTGCTGGTTGGCATTAATAAAATTCAGTTAGGCTGCAACTACTTCATCTTAAGAACAGTTTTGAGTTTGTGCGTAGGCTACACAATTGTCATGGATTCTATACTACACAGAAGAAATGTGCAAATAAACCACTATGTGCTTTTTCTGTGCTCCATCATACACTTCTCCATTTGGCTCATTGTCCTCACAAGATCTGAGAGCTCAGTTTGCCAACTGTGTTTTCCCAGGGCCTCATGGCATCACATACACCATGGTGCAGACCACTAAAGGTGCTGTATGACACATGTGGGTTCCCGCATCATTGCTTGAACTGCAATGGACCCAGATCTTTTTCTCTGGTTAGTGCTTACCTGAAAGCCTTTACACTCTTAATTCACAAGCCCACAGCGAACAGCCTGACTGCTCAGGCATTGCCAACAGTGCAAATATGAACTCTCATCACATTTAAGTGGTATCTTTGGTTACAACATCAGAGAAAACTGGAAGACCACTTCTCATATTAAGAGTGAATGGGTCATGATTGCTTTCTGGACTGAACAATAGCAGTATTTCTCCATGCTTTTCCATGCAGCTTTACCTTTATTACTGAGATGTGATAAAACAATGACAAAGACTGTTCCATCATCGATTTCCAGGATGCCATCCTCTCTTGTGCTCAGGCAATCACACATTCTTGCTCACAAGGCATACACCTGAGAAACTGGAAGGCAAACACACAGAAGTAAGTCTTTCATCCTTCTTGTGTCTTGTCCTTTGCATCTCCCAAAGGACTTCACTTGCTGTAACTAGAAAAGCTCTAAACTTATTAACTTGTAGACTTCGCAAAACTGTTTCATGTCAGTATCTACATCTGGTCAGCCAGCAGGTCTGGCTCCAGTTATTAGAGGCTGCTGGCCTTTGTACTGTCATATTCTTTCTTTAAGAAAAAAGAGTGCATTTACCCCTATACGCACACACACAGAGAGTCTTCTAGTGGCATCATAAAATACTCTTTCCTGGACTCTGTGCTGTTATAATGTTGTTTCAGCTGATAAGTGTTAGCAAGAAGCCAATACAATGGAGTATGAAGTCAGTGTGAGAGCTCCATCGGTGTAGATCTTTATTTAGAACAATAAACACTGTTAAGACGATATATGCGATCTTTTCCACCAGGAGTGAAGAGGCAATAGATTGAATGCACCAAAAGCTATTTCAAACACCTCTGCTCCTATCTAAGTTTTGCCTCTTTGTCTATTTGTATGGTCAAATGAAACTCCTTTTTCACTCATTTTTTTTTCCTCTCCTTTTGTACACTTTGCTTGCCATTCTAATTAGCTTTCCATTACTACTTTAAGGAGCAAATAGTGATGCCTGTTCTATAGCTGCTGAGAGCTCTTCTGCACACAGCCATGTACGATTTTGCTTACAATGTTAGGCAGGAAGGGCTGGAAAGAGGATGGCTGCTTGCCTGGGGTGTGGGAGAGTGAGTACAAACTTTTTCTGCTACAGACTATGCTTGCATCACTAGCCCTTCTGAAGCCACTTCTCATCCATAGAACAGTAAGAATAACATTATCTGGATAAGGGTAGTCAGGGAATAAACACATAAATTATTATAAGATGCTAAAGATAGTTAAACATTTGAGTATTCCTCTGCAGCTTCTATGCCCCTATAGTTGGCACCAGCAGTGTCCCTGTTATTTCCCAGTTCCACGTACTGGGCACAGGCTAGGTCTGTCCAGGGCAGCTGAAAGTACACCTGAAAGAGCACCAGGTCTCCCATAGCCTTGCAGAAGTCCTCCTACCCTACTTAAACACTGGGACCTAGTGGTTAGACTTGAAACAGGGGAGTTCAAGTACCCAAAGGATGGCGTTCAGTGCTTTTTGCTTCCATTTCCTTATCTGACACTTATCCCTCCTGCAAAGCACTTTGGAGTCTGAGAAATGTTATGTAGGAATTAAGCATCATTTATTAGATTGAATACTGAAGGAAAATGTGGATTCTTGGTATTGCTTTCCTAAGGTGTGATCTTTACACGCTTTCGGATACAAATGCTTACATGGTAATGTTCATCTGCTTGTTTCAAAGCCCTCAGGAGGGTTCATCTCACAGGAAGGGTTCATGGGGCACAGGGACAGGAACACTCTGCCTAGCATTACTCCATTTCCACTTGATCCATGCGGTGTGCAAAGGTTGTGCTTGTTCACAAATGAGGGCCCTTCTGAGACATCTGAGCCTGCACCTGGACTCAGGGGAACAGCCCTCTCCTTGCCCCAGGGGGACACTACAAACCTCCCTCTGCCGCCTGCTCAAGACAACTGAGCCTGGCAGCTCTAAGCTGCTGGTGGTAGGATTTGTGTGCATTTAGGGCTGGCCTATTTGTTCAGCTTTAATGTTATACCCATGGAAAATAGTGGCCAGTAAAGCATAAATGCCCTTGTCCCGCTAACACTGGCACTTCTTGTTTTCCAAAGGACTCCTGAGACCACTGAAATAATGTAATTAGCACAAATATGGCATGGTAGAGCAGGGACAAAAGAGAATAAGACAGGTTTATTCTGCAGAAGAAACTGCTAGCGCAGTTTAATCCAACAGCTCACAGGGTGATCATCTCCATGCCATGCAGGTGCAGTCGGCTTGAGAGTTCAAGTGGGTGAGAATTGTGACCCCCAGGGAGATTACTTGCTCAAAATACAAAGGCAGAAAAATGCAGTACATGAAAATATGGTTACCAGAGTAAATACAGGCTGCTTTTGCCAATGGTTTAATATTGTTTCACAGCTATTGGCCAAGCCATTCAGCACACATTAGAATTAACGTAAAAAGCAGGCAAACAGACAATTGTCTTCATGTTTCAGGAGAAAGCAAAACAGTCTGGAAGTGGTGGTGGCCTACACAGAGAGATGTTGTCCTGTGTCAAGACAAGTTCCAGCTGGTCTCAGACATTATTTGGTTTGGTTTTGATTTTGGACATCTAAAAATACATTTTATATCCTAATTGTCAGTGTACTCCTGCCGGACTGCTTAGTAGAAGTGAGATGTCCTTGTTAGATGACGTTTTGCTCTTCCTTTGCCAGTGCTGGCACATAGAGCAGGCACATCTTTCTTCATTCCTTGTTGATATTCTCAGCTGCAATACGGTACTAAGACCAACTGCTCTGCCTCTGCTGCTAGCTTCTCCTCTAATCCCTAATGACCAGTGTGCTAACACAGCCATGCTTGATAGTACCTAGTTACATGTCTTATAGATATTTGTAAATGTGCAGAAAACAACTCATAAAGTGCTTTCCACATTTACCAGCACATAGGTCTGACTCCACAGGTGGATACCTTGCACATTTTTCCCTGAGGAGTTCAAGTTTCCCTTTTAGACACTTTGGCAAGGATGTCCAGACTACTCTTAGAAGAGCTCTGGAACTGGTACTCTCTTGTGGATTTCTTTATTACCATCCTTGTATTATTAATGCCCATTGGAGCATTTTACACTGTCACCTCTGCGAAGGGGAGTCTTCATGAGCCACTGAAAGCCTGCCTGTCTGCTCCTTTTGCCACCACACACCACTGCAGAACAAGGGTACAGCTGGCCCTGTCTGACTACATCAGGCTTATACTCATTTATTGTGCTTCAGGTGTTGTCCCTCACCGTTAACGGCAATAGGCTTTATCTCACCTGATTTTTGCTTTCCTCAGATCTGGCTTCTGATCTGTTTCTACAAAGAGCAGAGATGGACAGGCATCTCTGAGTGGAGATGTAGCCTATCCTCAGAGATGAATCCCACTGCACCTGATCCATTCCTGGTGGAAGCAGAGAGATAAGATAAAAAGGTGAGTAGTTTGCTATAGTCCTTCTTTTGCTTCCAGAATGGGTGACTGGTGGAAGGTAGTTGCCTCTGGTCTTAGACTTATCAACAGAATCTAAGTAGAGAGCAGTTAGCACGGAGGAGTACCCATCTTCCCACCTACTTCCCATTCACTAAAGTGCATTGCTTCCCAACCCACAGAGTACAGCTCTGCTTGAATTACAAAACTGTCTTCTTCAGGTCTGTGTGGGCAAGACAAAAATGCAGCATTTAACAAAATGCTTAGGCATACTTTGCAATCAGTCTATTTTTAATCATTCCTCCTCCTGTCCATCCTTCTGTTCTGCCCCTTTCCTCATTTTGGCTTATTTCACTAAATAAATATGAAATGTTTTTCTTTCATACGCATTTATATTTTTCTTCAACTTTCAAATTCTTTTCTTCTTTGGAGAATATTTTAATTTAATATAAAACGTATTTTGTAGTAAAGAGGGAGTGGTCAACAAATTGTCAGTCATCACAAAATACAGATTCATCTTGTCTAATACGAGAACTGTAATGCCAGATGCGTTGGAGCAGGTCTGCCATTTTGCAGATTTGTCTTGGCCCCATCCTGACCCCTGCAGCACAATGAGCCTGTCACCTTTACCTCTGCTCTGTGTCTGTGGGTACCGCTCAGACGCAGAGGCAGCCCATGCCACCCCAAGATGCTTTTCAGGCTACAGCCCAGCCCCAGGGTGCACTCACAGGACCAAGCTTACCAACGTGTCAGGCAATCCCTTACCGAGGGAAGACAGCCCACAATGGCACAGCACCGCTTGGGAAAGCTTTCACAACTGCTGGACTCAGCAGTGTGTTCTGCAGTAAGCTGCAAATGGGGCCGAAACTGAAAAAGGATTGGGATGCAAAGAGCCAATCTTTCACTGGATTAGGATGTACAGATGTGAAATATCTTTGGTGCCTTTTCTGCTTTTCTCAAGCATCCAGAAACTCCCTTAGAGATATGAATTTCAAAATCAAAGAACATTTCCTCCTACTACTTCTCCATGGAGGAAAGAAAAGCATAAAAATCCATAAGATGCTTATAGGATGAGGGCAAAGGCCATAGGCCTTTTCCAGTGATACTGGCCTGCAATAATGACCTTAGTCCCAAGCCTGGAAGGAAAGTCAGATGCAAGGACTTTGTCTGCACTTCTGGATCCCTTTAAATCCAATTGGATATCATTTGCCAAGGCTGATTGCACCAAAGCGGGCATGTGAGATTGACAATGCTCTTTCATCCCAACTTTAAGATTTGGCCCTGCAATTAATACATTCTTTTAACCTCAACGTATCAGCCCACCTTTATAAATAGCTTGGCAAGTATGTGAGCCAAAGAAGATGCTGACCTTATCAGCTAGGTTGTGAGCTTGCAATGTGTCAGCTATATTGAAATTATTTCCACAAGGGAACCTCCTAGTTAACATACTGGGCTTTCATTTAAGCTATCCAGTGTCCATCAGGAAGGAAACATTTGGATGGATGTGCACATTTGTAGTCACTGAGAAGAGAGGCACGCAGCAATTTTGCACTCCAACTTCCAAGAGCTTGCTCCTGTGCCTCTGCCTTTCCTAAGCCGGCCGCACTCGTACATCCAGTTGCTGTGTTCCACAGCTCTGTTTCAGTCCATTTTTTGTGTGTGATCACTTCATTTGGTAATTAGAAGTGCTGGGGAGCACAGCTCAGCGTGTGATGAAGGATGGGGAGGATGAAATAGCAAGAAGCTGCAGAAGGATGCTGCCTTTCACTGCCCGCTCTCCTGCAGAGCCGCAGCTGCTGACACCACGAGGATCCCTGCAGCTGCTGAGCAGCTGCCGAGCAGTGGGGCACAGAGCAGGACAGCATGTTTCAGTGCCACAGGCAGCCAGCTTGGGGCAAATGTCCTGTTCTCGCACGTGACGCAGCTCCTGTGATACCAAGCTATGGGTGAGAATTGCTCATCTGCTGCAGGACTGGTTAACAGCCATAAGTGGAGTCTCTGGAAGCATGAGGTCTCCTTTACCCAAGGAGTGGGGCTGAGGGTTGGCCATAGATCCTCCCAAAGTTGAGAAAAGCTACTTGCAACCATGGTTCTTGCCCCACAGCAAAGACAGGAGCAGGAATGAGGAGTTAAGAGATCTCTTTGCAGCATGCATTGGAGGGAAAAGCAGAGGGAAACAGCACTAGTCAAAAGTCTTTACACAGGTCCACGGTGCATGAAGGGGAGCATGGGTAAGGAAGGATAAAAGCATCCTGGTCCTGGGCCTTCAAGCACACCTCTAGCTAGTGAGAGGAGGGTTATGCACCTGGACGTATGGGATAAGTGCTGCTGGGCTGTTTATTTTTTCTTTCAAATGCTGAAGACCTAATGCCTTCACTCATTTCTGTCCATCCCAGTCATACCTGTTTTCATCAGAAATGTTTTTATGGCCCCACTCTACTGAAAAGATCTGTCTAAAGCAACAAAGGAAAAAAATAATAATTCAGTGAATACCCCAGGCCTGTTGAAAAAAAAAATCACCTAAAACTAACTCTTAGAAAGGTTCTGGGATGAAAAAAACCCTTCTGTACCATTGCAAAAGGAAAAAAGATGCTCTGAGAGGCAAGAAAACTCTTCCCACCTCTTTCTTCTGACATGCAGCTCCTCAGGTAGGCTGGTGAGCTGGGCAGGCAGAGGGGGTAACTCATTGGAATGTGGAGCCTGTATTTTGATTGAGGAGAGTCTGTGCATGATTAAGAATCCATAGCATTTTCAGCCAAAAACATTATTCAGCTCTTATGTGGACAAAAAGGGACGTTTCCCAAGGCCAATATTGGATTTTTGCATGAGCTGCATTCCTGCTGAAACCACACTTACTCTGAAGCCTACGTGATCTAGCTGTTTTTGTTTGGCTAAAAGGAATTCAATGCACTCAACAGGGTGTAACATCTGTCATACATCCACATAAGCATTGTTTATTTTCATGAAACAAGACCCACACTTACAGTTACTCGCTCTTGCTTTGCATCCTCCAAATGAGAGCATGCAAGGTGAATCATGGCACTTCGTTTCCAGTGGCTTGTGGAGGCATGATATACAAAGTGGGCTTTCTGTAGCACATTGATGATTCTACCTAATTACACATACATGCACAACTACTGTCAACAAACTGAAATCAAAGTCTGCTCTGAAAAAAAGTCAGTGTTGTTACACAGAATAAATCATAGAGAGTAGATGTGCGGCTGTATTCAGATTGCTGTCTGGAAGATGGGGAAGAAAGCTGTGATTGAGCAAGGCTTCAGTTTTGATCCAGGGCTGCTGCTGACTCCTTCTCACCTCCAGCAACTTTGCTGGCTCGGTTTCTTCAGCTGTGAAAGGCAGACGTGATAACGTTTAGAGGTGTGCTGTGAGAGCTCTTGGCTGTGTCCATGCAAATGCTAATTTATTGGTGGTGAAGTACAGCCTAGACTAAGGTGCTGCAGTATGCACCCTTTGCAGTGGATCTGCTGATTGGTGTGACAGATAAAAGAGAGGGCTGCGTAACCTGGGAATGGCTGCAGGCAAGTACAGTTTTGAGAAGAAACATGCAGGGGCAGTGGGTTTGGAAAACAAGAATTATGTGGTTTACTCTGTATTTTCAGCTTTCTTTTTCCCTTGTACTTCATCTGATTTTCTAGTAAGTGATAGTCTATTGATCCAAATTCACCTCTGATTAAGTCCAGCATCCTGAGAGGCATTCACACACACCCCCAGCAAATAGCAACAAAGGAGCTGCTGAAAAGACTACATATTTCTTAGACTACATGTGAATAGAAAGATAAAAAGTGCAATGTAAAGTATGGTTCCTTATAATTGGGAGACTCTGGCCTTTAACTAGATGCCATGTTGTGTTGACATCTGTCTTCCAAGATAATTTTTTGCCCCTTTTGAGCAGAACTCAGTGAATATGATAGAGTCTGGCAAGTTTTTCCACCTTAATTCAAGAAAGCAGCCTACACACAGCACTTCAATTTTACGAACATCCAGACTGTGCATCTCTGGGGAAAGGGAATAGGCACACGTGTGTGTGTGCATGTAGGCACCTGTGCACATATGCATTTGGCTATGAAGCCAGTGATCAATAAGTTTGCAGTATAGAGGTAAAAAGGGATGTGTTTATTCCATAATCAATGGAAGTGGCTCTTAACGTAACTGCATCCTGTGTGAGCCCTTTCCACCTCCTTCAGGTCAACTATAGCACTTGGCACAGTCCCAGACCAGGGCTGGGACAAGTACAGAAATTGCCAGCAGCTCCCATCTCGCCAGCATTCATCTGACACACAGTTCTCTCCTTGCTCCTCTTTCTTTTCCATTGCAGGCAAGAGAAGGACTTTTGCTTCAATAGACTAATAGCAAATGGCTGTATTTCCAGTGCTAACTTACCTTTAACAGTAAATAGCCAATATTCAGACCATTCCCTACAAGTCACTTTTACGAGCTGATTGATGAATAAGCCCATACTGCACACTGGCCATGTAAATCCCACATGGATTTCTTTGCCCCGCATAGGCATATAATCCACCTAGCTATTTAGCCTGGGGCTCGATTTATCAGTACAGCTTCACTTTAGTGAGGCTGAAATGCCAGGCCAAACAAGAGGATCAGTTGCTTCGCTGCATTGCTTCCTGCAGGGTGAAAAACTGCTCTCAAAAGTGTGGGAAGCTTCTTTTCCGAGTGAGCAGGAAAGTAGAAGTTGTACTTCCAGAGCGCTTAGGGGACGCGCGGGGCTGGAAGTAGCAGCACACAAGAGGAGAACCCCACAGAAAAGTGACAAGATTAAAGGATCTTCTCTCCCCCGCCCCCCTCTCCCATCCCTCCCCCGAACGGGTAGCAAAATCAAAGTTAAAAATGTATCTATGGAAGGGACTGATGAAAGATTAATAATTAATTTTAGAGCAGCGATACAGCATTTTTTGAAATGTAAATTTGATGCGCAAAAGTGGCATATTATGATAAGCAGGAGCAACAAGGGAGAGTGAGTACAGGAGGGCCTGTTGCTCAGAGACAGGCTAGCGAGGAACACTTACAGCCAGCGTTATTTTTTTCTCTTCCTCTCCTTCTCTCTCTTTATGCAAACTTATTATCTGAACTTAGGAGGTTTTGAAGAAGTTTAAGGGATGCATATTTGAGGCATAAAGTCTTCAGAGCACATCCCAGCTACAGTTTTGCCTTGAAAGCGAAATCTCTAGTTGCGCATTGCCATCCAGTGTCTTCCCGTACTTCATTTCTTCTGACCGCTCCTGTCGCAGTGAGGCTAACCATCCCATTATATTGCTAGGATTTTCCATTCTGCTCCTAATATTTGGGTTTAATTTTCTGCCTCTTTCCAGGCTGTTTCCTTTCTTACTCCCCTCCTCCTTAGTTCAGCCTATTTTGAACTATCTCCTTTTGTGTTTTTCCCGTGCATGGTCCAGGCTCTTTTACTCTCCCTTTTCTTTCCCTGGCCCTGTTTACATGAGGGCTTTGAGAGCAGCTTCACCGTGCGCTCTCATGAGAGTTGTGCAAATTGCACCAGTGCTTTAGTTGGAAGAGACACTCATCTCTGGAGCCCCATGCTGTGCAAGAGTGCATCAAGACCAAGTAAGCCCCTTGATGCTGCCTCACGCTGTGATCCTCCTTTGCACAGTGTCATGTGTCAGGACGGTTTTCCCACAATGCATTCTTTAGTTCGGTGTCAGGGAAAAAAAAGAACAAATAATCTGCTGCCGTCACAGGCAAACACATTACCTGCAGGGCAGGCAGAGGAGCCAGTCTTCTTTCGCTGAATCAAATTCGCTCCTCAAAGTCGCCTTTGGACGTGTATTTATTAGTTAGTGCCCAGGCATTCCAGCCTCTGCCCCTTCCAACTTTTTGCCCAACACATGCTGGGTTTTGGCAAACAGTGGGAATTTTGGAAGGTTGTTAAGGAAAAAAAATAAAAATCTGGTGCTTTCACTCCCTTATTTGGATTCAAATGATGGTTTTATTTATGCATATTGACAGACCTGTGCTTCGCAAGTACAATTAATACCATATAAATCATTCATATCCCTGCCCTGTCATTTATGGGGATATAGCATAAACTCCATATCCTTATCTTAATTAAACTGATAGCTCACAACAGATACAGCTCCCAAGTGCATCTGAAAACAGCACTGAGCACCGCCTGCTCTCTCTTGTATACACATACACGCTTGTATGCGGTTTGTAGCAGCCAGCTGGTGGTCACCAGCAGCAGCAGCTGGGCAGACGAGCAGGCTCTGCAGGCACACCAGAGAGCAGAAATCACGCCCTGTGTTGCGCTACGGACGGTTCCAACACTGCCGTGCAGTTTGCTGTTTCTCCCACCAGGGACCCATGCAGTCATGCAGCCAAGCCTCGGGTGTCCCAGCTGCAAAGCACCCACATACACCTTCAAGCAGGGGCACTTCAGCAAAACCAAATGCTGCCACAGCCCAGGGAGAGCAGGGAAAGCTGGGACAGGGAGAGGGCTGGGTGAGGAGGAGGAACCGGGGCCGGGCATTGGCAAAAGTTACAGCAAAGTGATCTGAAACCATCTGGCTCTGCCGAATGCGAAGGGACGGGCTGCAGCATGGCACTCTGCCTGGGGGCCATGTGAGGAGTCAGACAAGGCACTGCGCGCATTCCCTGTGCCCGCAGGACAGCAGGCTGGGTGCAAGCGAGGTGCTGTTAGTGCAGACTCACACACTGCCAACGTTTGCCCTGTTGAAGGAAGGCTGTGAATTCCCCTGCGTAGCGCCCCTTCTCTTCCTCCCCAGACCTCTGCCTCCCTCCCCTCCATCTCTCTCCACTATGGGCATTTTGCAGATCTCATTGTACGGGGTTAGCTGGCAGGGCAGTGGGTATGTATATATCTGACATCAGATATTCCCTGAGGAAATGAGGAGAGGGGGATAAGCTGGCTTTTGGGAAGGAGTGCTCCATCAGCGCAGCTGGAGCAAGCAGTAGGCTGGGGCAAGAAGAAATGCTCCAAGAGAGTATTTTTTGGCTTTGCCTCAGACAAGCATCCCTAGTCAAGAGGAGCACTTAAGCATTTGCTTATGTTTAAGCACATTCTCAAATCCTGTCGACCTGAACAGAAATGAAGCATATGTGTTTAAACGAACATATGCTTAAGTGCATTCTGTAGACAGGAGGGATGAGGGCAATTAAGCACGTATCTATATGCAAGCTAACTATCTGTCATTTACGTTTAGTCATTGTAATGCAGTTTGGACAGTGAACAATTCTGGCAAGGAATTTTTTACTAGTCATTTCACAACATTTGATAGCTTTAATGAAAAGACAACGTTCCCTGTTCCTTAGAAATTAGGTTTTCTGCCTAAGAAAATGAATAAATAAACCAAAACATGGATTTTGTAATTGTAATTTTTCTTTCTTTTTTTTTTTTTTTTGAGACAGTAACAAATAGCCCTAGCACATAAACCGCAGCCTGTGTCCACTCTGGGTCATTTCACCAGACAGAGACATCTTGCATAACCATGAAAGGAGACAAAACTGTCATTTAAGTCCTGAAACACAGAATAAACTTTTCCCATCCATTGTTCTCTTGTATATGTGTAAACGTTACCTTTAGCTGGCATGATTTGATTTAGACCTTCCCCACATTGCAGCTGGTTTAATGGAATGCCATAATAGTGTCACACGGTTATTCTTGAAAAACAGCTACTAAACGTTGATGTTACTTATTGTAGCAATATTTATGTGAGAATGCTGCAAATACTTGGGAAAAGGTTTTAAAGGTTGAAAGGCGAGTATAGCCATAAATTATGAGTAATGCTGCAGTTGGGAAGTGACATAAAGTTCAATGGCCTCAGCTGTCGACACTGTGTGTTCATTGTTTTGGACACTCATGTGACTGCGTCTCAGCCGGGCGAAGGCTAGTTCTCTCCCTTGCTGGATGGGATTTCAATGCAGGATTGTGGAGGTTTTTTAAAGTGATTCTCTAATGTCTATTGTGTAACTTTCTCGTCTCTAACACAAAAATCAGCCTAAAAGCCAGCCTTAGTAGTTTGAGGGACTGAAAGATATAATAGAGTTCATATTAATGCTGCCTTACAAGATTAATTCACATTTTATTTCCTTATAACACTGAATGGAGAAACAGAAGACAAAAACAGAGTGCTAACCAGTAAAGCAGATTTGTTTGTTTGAGGGTTATTTATAGGGTCTTTGAACTGATTTTTGGGAGCCTTTCTACCCAGCAAAGTGTAGCAAAACCAGAGCCAAAGCCAGCCCAAAGGGTCACAGTGCCGCTGGCACAGTGGGGTTTCCTTTCCAGGTAGAGGACATCTGGGGCAGCTTTTGCCCCAGACAGGGAGAAAAGGAAGAAGGGATGAAGCCGAGACAAGGAGCCTGGGGGAAGATCTGCAGAGCTGAGCTGGCTGCTGCCGTCCCCCACCGTGGCCATCATTACTTGATCTCACTCTCAGCAGCAGCCTGCTGGCTTCTCTTGTGCTGTGACACTGGCAGAGCAAGCAGCAAAGCCAGGATAACCTTGCTGCTCACAACAGCCTGCAGCATCTTTTGCCTCTATCTAGGCTAGCACAAGGGTAGTCTGGAATAGATGAGGTCCCAGATCCTGAGATGGCTCCAAACTGTCCTCAGACATACTGTGCCATCCTCCCACTGACACTCTCCGTAGCCAGTGAAGGGGTTTATGGTTTAGGTAGATTAGATTGGTCCCTTTATGTAGTTCATTTTGAAATGGAAGCGTCAGCTCTCCACGTGTTGTGGCATGCAGAGGGACCCCCAACCTGCTCTCAAAACTCTTAAACATGCTCTGAAGGGTGCAGGAAGAAGACAGTTGTACCCAAACCAGTGGGTTTGCTTTGTGGGCAAGGAAGTGTCCACATGCCAAGCTGTGAACAAACCTCAGAAAGTGTCGTTAGGGGTGATTAGACTCTGGTCTATGAAGTCCTTAATGACCATACCTGCAGTTCTCTGTAGCATACTCTATCGCCTATGATACTTGCTGCCTTGTATCCCCTTCACCTTTCCCCTACCAGTTCCAGTCCCCAGTCAGCTCCATTCAGAATGGAAGGTGCTTGCCATTTAGCCACAATTAGCTCACTATAGGAGCATGCTGGGATTCAAGGTACTGTGATGTGAATACTACTGGTCCTGCAATTATGGCGAGAGCTCCAGAAATGTTCACATCTTTAGGATAGCTCCACCTTTCCTTCAGTTTTGCTTTGCTGCTGGGATAAGGCTTTCAAATCTCCATGCCCAACAGTATCAGCAGGCTGTTAATGAAGCTGCTGGGCAGTTCCCCCAACCAGGACCACATTGGTGACATCCCAAGAGTTGTCAAGTCCCCAGTAGGCTGTCCAACTGCCAAAATATCAAAAGTAACCCTGATCAAGTGTGATCCTCTTCTTCCCTTCCGTTTGGCTGGAGAAGTTCCTTCTGTTTACTGGCAGAGGTGGAAAACATAGGAATGGCTGGAAACATCCCTGGTACCTAGGGATCCCGCCACCACCGTACAAGTTTACCTGTCCTGGCAGCTTTTCCAGGAACAAGAGCACTTTGAAGATGGAGCATTTTGCCACTCAGGGCTTAGAGCTTCCATCTATGCTCCGTCCTTCCACAGTACTGAATATTTCATGCAAGCACACGTGGTTGTAGGTGCATGTACTTGCACAGTGTTTGCAATACATCGTTGATTCTGCATTTATAAAGTGTCTGTAATGCATCAGTTACATTATTTTTTCTCTGATTTGAACAGGTTGGTTAAAAATGGGACAGCCCATAGCAATGTTCTCTTCTGCTAAAGCAGGAGGAATGGGAAAGTTGTACAGTTAAGCTTCTAGCAAAGCTGCAAAATGTCATTAGCACATAAAACCTAAAATCACCATAAGCCAATAAAAACTATGGTAAGTGAACAAGTAAAATCACAGTAAGCCCATAATCACATAAAACCTATAATAAATTGTTGTCGTGTAGTAAAAGCTGATTAAAAATTGATTAAAGCTGTTCAGACTATGTAGGTCTCACCTTAATGCATCACATGTTTTTTACACTACCCTGACTTGCAAGGAGACCTTTTCTTTCCTTCCCTGTCCATACACACCCACCGTGATGAGGGGAGATGAGTTCTGCTTTACCTGTACTAGACCTGTAAATCAATACCCTACAGTGTTCAGAGACCATGCCAAATAAAAATGCTCTGCTTGAACCTAGCAGACCTGCAGGGCACATCATCAAAAGCACAGATATGTCACTGCCCATGTTAGATGGCTGCCAACACCATCTTGCTTTCAGTGCTTCTCAAAAACTGCCAATGCATGTAGCCCAACCTTCTTCCTGCAGCAGAGAGGCACTTGAAATACAGCTAATAAGAAATGTAAGGATCCCAAATACGAAAGCAAGTTCCACTATCTTGCTGCATCCATTTCTTCAGTCAGCTGTTGTTGTGAAAGATTCAGGGCAAGCACTGAGTGCCAGGCAGTGCCACAATGACCCCTTTCCTTGCTTGAAGATCCTGGGGTTCCTTTTCCAGCTCTGCGTGATGATATGAATTAATCTCACTCTATTATATTCTCTGCCTCCACCAAGGGGCCACAGTATTCCATCATATCAGTCCAAGTCTACTATAAACCAGTCACCTAAGTCCTGCTGCCTTTTGTGTCTCAAGAAATGCTCCCTAAGAGCCAACCATAAGATGCTTCACTCTACAAATGCTGTTCCGGTGTCTCAGCGTCAATCTTTTAACAAAGAAATAGGTCACACAAGATTTCCATGGTTTGTCCCGTCATGACCATGGACAGCGGTAAGAAGGCAAGTTCATGAGGTTCAACATATGCACAGACCTGTGAGAGGGACACTGGGACAAGCCTTGCCTGGTCCTTTCGCATCAAACACCCTCAGAGAGGAGCACTCTCCACAGCCACTCAGCTGCATGAAAAAATAAACCTACCACCCAATTATCTTGTTAAAAACATGCTGTAAGGCAGCAGCTGGTTTGTGCTGGCAGCTCCATGAGATGTGATGCCATGTAATCTGGTGGCACCCCAGTAATATGTTATTTATCTTTACATTTCTGATAGCTTTGTATGCAGGTAGTTCACCAGGAAAAAAAAAGGTCTGAATTCACTCACCTGTCCACGACACTGTTTATTGCAGCTCTTTTATTCTGTCCTTCCTACAAAGATGATGATATTCAGATAGTGAAGTGAGCATGAAATCTGCCCCTGAAAGTATCAGAGTTTTGGGACAAGAAATGGCTTTTGAGAACATGGTTAACTAGTAATGTCCTGGTAATGATAAATGGGGATTTTCATAAAGTCTGTTCAGCAGTTCCAACCCAAAATACAATTTTCAGATCAACTTTCAAAGTGAAGTCCCAAAAAATCCTCTGAGAAAAAGAATCAATTGAAAACACTTAGTCAATGGTGTGATATCTTTCTGTTAAGGAAGCTTGTTCAGTGCACCTTGTCTAGGAGAGGGAGAGGCAAGGGAAGAAGGCAAGGCAAGGCTAGGCAAGGAAAGGAAAAATATTTTAGGAATTACTCTATTCCGTACTATTTCTTAATTTTAGTCTTTAAGTCTAATTTGGCTTTAAAAAGACTATGTAATCAATTTATTTCTGAGTTTTAAGCCATGTGGAAAATTATCAAATATATTGATTCTAAGAGAAAATGCATGCAATTCAGCTGTGTAAGGTTGAGATGGAAAAATCCAAATGTCAAGCTGAGTCAAAGAAGGATCAAGAAGATTTGAAGCTATGGCAGTTTGTCTTCAAAGCCACAATCTCTTAGACAATTAAACGAATGGCTGAAAGTGGTGGTTTGGGGTGGTTTTGAAGGCTTCCAAAGAAATACTATTAGTAGCTGGCAAACTGTAAAACCACCATTAAAAATAGCCTTGAAGTTGATATAATTTTCATAGAAGATGCAACCTAAGAAAGGTGTTAAATGTGCTACAGAGCTGACCAGGAAAATCGTCTATTGCTTCTCATCTGCTTCGTTGGACCTCTGCAGGATAACAGCATGTGCTGCCTCAGTGAAAGTTAAAGAATGATGTCCATAGGGCAAACAGTTGTCGAGTTATCTATAAACTAATTTCTTCCAAACCTTTAGGGAGACAAAATCCCTTTGATTTTATTGAATGCACATTTCTGTCTAATCTCCTGCCAGCCTCTCCTTAGCATTACCGGTGGCTGCAGGATTGACCCCAGGCTTGAGCTGAGCTCTCCCTTTGGGGTGAGTTGCAGCTTCTGGAAACAAGATGTAATGGCACTTCTGATAACTGTTTCAATGAAATGGACATCAATGTGCTGCATCAGAGCATCTTCAAGCCACATGGGGTACAAAGATCACTATTGCCAACCATAATTTAGCTTCTTAGCCTACAAATTCATATTATTTCTACCTCATCACCATTACACACTTCATAACTAGTTAAAGCCTCAGTATTTGGGTTTTTGCCTTTAAGAAGTCCCTGCTCCAGCAGAGGTTCTCAGGCTCTGCTTCAGCAAGGCATTTGAGTTTATTCTTAGCTTTCTCTTCAAACCGTTCTTCGAGAAACATTACTACAGCTTAACGGCTATGGTGTAATTAACACATTGGGAACAAGATTCAGACTGCCAGTTTCACTTAGGAAAACCACAATCTTGTTAGAGGGAAAATTTAGGAGTATTGAGGGAGAGGTTCCTTCTGCCAACCTTTAATTGTCTAAGTATACCTAGACTCCCTATATAGCCCATGGCAAGATGCAGGCCTCTCCAGAGAGGAATTCATGTAATTTACCTTAGATAACTGTCAGGGATGAAATACTCAGAGTTTCAAAATCACACTGTCTTGTCTTTAGTGACACAGAAATGTACAGATGTAAAGAAAATAAATCTTTATGATCTCTCTTTCCTCTTCTGTTTTCTTTATTCCTCAACTTGTCCTCTGTTTTGAAGAGACATTCTGCTACAAACCAGATCCTTTTGGCCCTTCTCTCTGCTCCTGCACATGACACATTCCAGAACACGGTGTCTTGCTGGCTGGGGGGCAGATGACACATGCTTAATTAGTCTTTCACCTGTGCTTCTCCAACATCTCCCATCTCCTGAGAAAACCTTTCTTCTATGACCTGCCTCTCAAGCTCCTTAAATACTATTCTACATCTATCAAGTGTACCACATCTGCGGAGGATACTGCAGGCATGAGCTGTGTGTACCTGAACCTGTGCAATAAAGATGCACTTACTTGTGTGGCCCTACCTCCCCAGTCTTCTTCCTGTGCTTGTACAGAAACGCCTAGCAAGATAAAACACCCCAGCCTGTCACTGCGATGCTCTACACCATGCCGATGCCTTTTCCTTGCACGCTGGCTGCCTGCCAAAGGAGCAGAACTGCTTGCTGTGCTGAGTACTAACACTGTAATAGCCACGCATGCGAGCAAAAAGCATCCTCTTCCCTTCCCTTCCTGATTTGATATCCCACCATTGGTGCGTAGGGGCAGGCAGTCTTGAAACCTTTACATTGCAATTTGTAACAGTTGCAGCTTCACAACAACGAGCAGTTTCCAGGTAGCGTGTAAGAGATGTCTGTGTTTCCAGGAACTTGTCTGCCACACATCTGTGGCTGACATGATATGGAGAAATAAGGCAATAGCTCTTGCTTAAAACCAGTCCCTTCAGCTGCAATTATCTTACTCTTTGCCTAAAACCACATCCAGCATATTCAGAGACTTAATCCATTTGCTGTTGTTTCAGCTTCATTATACTGTTGTCTTCAATGATGCTTGGCTTTACTTCCCAGATCTAGGCGAAGCTGGTCCACACTGAAGTCAGTTATCTCTGTAAGAAAAGATTCAATATAAAATCTCTGCCTTTGGCTTTTCTCAGCACTTGCCCTTTCACTTACAAAGCTTGTTTATGGTGCAAACGATTTACAGAAGCCTGACAGCAGTTCAACAAGGTGAAAAGCAAAAGGCAGAAGAACTCCACATTTTTGTCATGTCATAAACATGATAGAACAACAAAAACAATTCCATTTTCTGCTTTCTCCTTTCAGTAGCGATAAAGTCAGATCTCTGAGGAGGTATTACTGTGAAACTAACACTTAAATATGTGGGTTTGAGGCTTTTTTTCCATTGTTTTCCCTTTAAAATTAAGTTTAAAAATGCATTGGGGGTTCAGTCATATCTATAATTCTGCCTCTAGATTTCTGCCTCTCTCAGATTTGCTTCATCGTGTCTTTTAGTCCAAACCCATCTCTGGTGCAAGCAGGAGCAGCTCTCTCATCTTCCACAAAGCTGCACCTATGCAGCCAGACGCACTAAGCTAGATATTTTGGGAATGCACGCCCTGCAGTCACCTCCGTCCTTCCAGACCTGCAGCTCAGAGTCAGGTCTCTTCTTTCCTCACTCCCCACAATGATCCTTTTTGTGGTAAGCCATGAGACCCTGACCCAGCACTTGAGTCCCTCACCTTCCAAGTGGTTCATGTCGACTGGTACTGTCATGTGCCTGATATGATGGTGTCCCACATGGGGGGAAGAAGGCATCCCGGCAGTCCCAAATAGCTTTTCTGCGAGTCTGGTAACACCTGCTTCTTCAGCTTTCCGCTGCTTCTTGATATCATTGTCTCTTCATTTCTTCACTCTTGGTATCAAGCCCAGCCAATATGGTGGAATGCCTGCAGCAGGAGGAGCTACTACTCAGTTACTGCCCAAATTACTATTTTTAGCCTTCTTACTTCTTTAACCCCCCTAAGCCTCAGCACCAATTTTATCCAGAATATGCTACTGGAGGGAGAAGGAAGAACATTGTTCTCTGGCTGAGAGACAGAAACAGGTCCAAGCAGGTCTTTTGGAACATATTCATCCAAAAAGATCTCTTGTAAACCTGTATGCCTGATCCCACTGAGGGACACAAATGCATCTGCAGACACACCTGGGTATGCCTCTGAAAAGATAGTGGTCTATGACTAAAGCTTAAATCAAAAGTGTATATAACAGCACTGAAAGCTCTCGAGAAAATCACAAATGCTCACATACAGTTGCGCTTCCACCACTGGATCCACAAGGACTAAACCTGGAACTCTGCTTATATTTACCCCTCTAGTTGGTGTCAAAACTGTATCAGCAGGTACCCACGGAACAACACTGCAACCAAAAAAGTATGTTTTGTATGACTGGCTATTGGCCAGCATGCCACTTATCAATCAACAGAGTCTAATAAGGTCTTCCAAATGAAAACAAAACAAAACCAAAAGCAAGGTCTGGTTTCACAGGAATTGTGTGCAACAGTAGAATTTACTGACAAAGAAGGTGGAATACACCCAAGAGAAAAGCATTTCCAACCATGTCCTGTGTGCTAAGCCCTCTTCTTCCCCAGGAAGGGTAACAGAGTTGTGTTTAAAATATGTCAAGAAGAGGATAATTTTTTTAAGTTTGTTTCAATTTATAGAGACATACCCTGACTTTCTGCTGGGTTGTTCAATGATCCTAAATAGTTCTGAGGCAAGATTAATGTCTATAATCTCTTGGCCCAAATGTTATTGTGGACTATTAATCATAAGCCGAATGAGGACAGCCTCACACAACACCTTAGACTGAGGGTGGTCTTTTGGCTTCAGGAGATATGGACTCATATGGACTTCAGTGGGCTCAGGATATTAGAAGCTGCCCTGGAAAATATCTGCTACAGTACAAATCTCTGAAGTTATTCGGAGTAAAAGGAAAAAATGACACAAACACGAAAGGGCAGAATAATTGATCAAATTGTCCTGCTTCCTCTCTCTGCTACAGGTTTCCTGGAGGAAGTGGGCAAACTCCTTCAACAGCTCCTAGCGTTACCCTCTTCAAAATAAGGAAAGTAGTACTCTCCATCTACAGAGATGGGTTTTAAGAGAGGTAAGTGAGAAAAGTTCACAGAATGTGCTGAAATCCTCAGGTGACAGGGTTAGAAAAGTATTATTAGCTGCAGTCACCTTCTTATTTATTCTGCTCAAAGAGTGAAAAGGACCACATTTTCAAAGGGATCTCAATTTGTCTTTCTGTTTGAACAGGCCGTTTTAAACAGCATATCTCATTCGTGTGCTTTTCCTCACTTGGATTCTGTGTTTCTCCTCAATGGAGGTAAAAGTCCTGCAAATACATTTACATTTCGCAATAGCAGCTCACAACTTCTGCAGCAGCCACATGCCAGCACGGGGGTGAGGAGGGGAAGCGCGGGATCACTGCTCCGTGCCCCCGCTGCGCCCGGCAGAGAGAAAGGATTTGCTTTTCTCCTTTTTCCTCCTGCGGGAGGAATCCCGGGGGCGGGCTGGGAAAGGAATCCTTGTCACTGCTGGAACGGAGAGGGGGACCACGCTCATTCATTCACCACAGTCTGGGCAGGGTTAGGGCTCGCCTATTACTTAACCCGTTGAGCCACACACTCTTTCTGAGCCTGCTGACCCAGACAGATTCTTTTCTTCCTAGTCCTGGTGTCAACTGGAAGTAATGTGACATCAAAACTGCAGCTGGGATGCTCTTCTTTACACCAGGCTTACGCATCCCACCTCCTGTGGCCCTACTATCTCTTGTGTCCCCAAAACGCCCTGCAAGTTTGCCCTTCAAAGCATGGAAATACTCATTATAATTCCCATGGATAATAACTTGCATGAGATGGGCCTCAATGCATTTACCATAATTACACAACGTAATTCTAGTATCAACCCAGCTGAGCCATCGTTGACACCTAGCAACGCTCCTGGCTTAGAGCTCTGCAAAGTCAATGAGATTTTCTGAATCTTGCTTTCTCTAAGAAAATAAGGCTTGCATGGTCATGCTGGTTTTGCCCATACTGGTGCGCACGTGTGTGTGAGAGAGATTCTGTTTCTTCTCCACCCCACCTTCCTTCTGAACTCAGTACTTTCTGCTCAACCCAACAGATGTGCACAATGTTCAAAGCCATCCTTCTTCCTAAATATCTCATGAAGAGAAGCAATGGTATAAAAGAAAAATCTTTCTGGTGCCCTAGCTAAGAAGGCAGCTACAGGCTGCACATACCCACCAAGAGATGCCAGAGAAGTTACCTGAGAAGGTAAAACACCCCAGTCCCCACATACACTCTGCTCATTGCTTGAACCCAGCCCATTGCTAGACACAAGAGGATCGAGCCAGAAGAAACAGTGCAATAGGAAATCACTTTTTGTAAATCTCAGTGCTAACAGAACAACTTATTAACTTTGCTTGCAGCAAGTGCCTTTTCCAAAATCCTTCTCTGAAAAAAAGGAGTTGTAAAACCAATTTTTTTGTGGGTGACTGTATCCTGCTCCGTGTTTTTGGACAACAATGAGCAGCGATATTGCTCTTTTCTGATTCTATGTGTATCATTGCAACATTAATTGATATTTATTGGCAAGACATCAGATATCTTGCTACTTTTCCCTGAATCAAAACTCTAACCAATCATTTTGCTTTAAATAAAATGCAGTCACAGGTTAGTAGAATTGATTTTTTCATAAGATTGTTAGACTGGGGAAAAGGTGCAGAGATATTTTCCTATGAATCAATTTTTTGGGAAAAAAAAAGAAAAAAAAGAGCAGCTGAACAAAATCTAAGATCCAGAGTAATTTCTACAAGTAGCTGTAAACTGGCTAGATAGACATAAGTGATGAAGCATTATAAAGCTGCCAAAGTGAGTAAGTTGTACAAGTGAGTAACTTATAGAAGCCCGGAGGACTGAGGCGTGCATGCAGAAGCACAGAATCATGACCTCTCCAGATGTTTCAATGCTAACAACCATTTTGCTTCTCCACTGGGCTGTTTTTGTTTAGCAGCAGAAAATAGCAGCTACTTATTGTATTTGATATTAATGGATGTTGTCTTCATGCACCAGTGGTGGCATTTAAAGATTGGCAACACAAAAAAGATGTTGGTGAAGGGAATGTTTTGGTTAGCTGATATCTGTGCATGGTCCTCTTCCACTGCTAGTTGTTACAGCTTCAGCTTTACAGGACTCTTTATCTCAGAATCAGTATGTTATCTATCTTTTTAACCACTTATACCAGTATGAGATCTTATCTTCACTGCCATTTATACCGTCATCAGTATCAGAAGTGAACTTGACCCACTATATTTGTTATGAATCCTGTTCTTTATGGCTTTGAGACATACGTATTTCTACTAACATCTCAAAATTTTGTAGGAGTCTTGATATTTTTACAGATTTGCTGAGATCAAAGTCACAATCAGAATCTTCAGTGTCTGGTGTCCATTTTGGGACCTATAGCTGAAAAGCAATGTGCAAGATCTCAGTAAGAATAGTATGTTGTGCTGCATACCAGCAATCATATTATTAAGTAAATTTAGCATCAGCAGGAAGCATGAATTATCAGGACCTCAACTGAATTCTGTGGAATAACAGGAATCAATGCCATTGCAACAAACATGAAATCTAGCTGTATGTCTTTCTGTATTCTACCATGTTTAAACTTTAATTCAAAACTAATAGTGGTATAACTCATGATTCTGGTTAAGAGATTTTTGAACTTCTCCATTCTACTGACAAATTGTTAAATTAGATTTATGCAGCAATCTTGAAATGGATTATTCCGTTTAATGGTTGATTTGTCAAGAAAAGTACTGATTAATGTGCCATCTAGATAGAAGGGATTCTGATATATTTTCCTTTGACAGACTTAGTGGGAGAAGCTCAAGTACATGTCAAAATGCATCTTTTGCTTTTCTTCATACCTGTGAAGTGTTGATAAGATGGTTTTAAGGTACAATCTCCTTACTTAGAGCATGTTTTCTCTCTGTATTTTGATTTGCTGTTCCATCTGATCATGTAAAATTAACACAGACAGAAAAATGGCCAGGGAGGCCCATTTGACTTAGGGGGCACAGAAGGCAGGGCAGGCTGCTGAAGCAGCATGCATTGCCCCAACAACAGCTCTGACCCATAGGATGGACAGGACTGCTCCTGCTGCCCACAGGGCTGGGGGGCTGGGAAGTCAAGTCAATGGGAACACTGTCTTTGATGTTAGTGACTTGGTGTTCCATCTTCACTGGATGCTTGATTTAATGTGTTTCCAGAACTGAATAAGAGAAGATAAATCAAAACCAAATTTCAGTTTTGTTACACAAAATATAGTATCAATGCACTCAAATGATTTTGCAGTGTCACTTTAAGAAAGCAAAAGCCTAGTTAGCCTTCAAGTCCTATTAAGTTTCTTCAAGTTGATCAAGAGCTCTTTTTGTTACACAGCAAATCTCCTTTTTGAAACTCCTGCAGAAAATTTTGCTGCCTTTTTCTGTTGCTTTTTGATTATTTGTACACTCCACCCCTCTTCTATGACTTAACTGATTATATTGACTTGTCATGGTCAGATTCACTCTACAGTCTGATACTATAACAGTCTAGGCAGACATATAATTTCACGTGCTGGAGTCAGTCCATTGACATTCTCAGAGCTAATGGGAATAAATTAAGTTCATGATCCAGATCCAGAATACCCCCAAGTGCAATCAATGTCTCTGTGAGTGTTTGATCCTTTTATTTCAACATGGGTAATCCTACAGCTTGTTTGCGATTACGTTTTATCTGTTTTGAATTGTGCTGCTGTGATTCAGTTATCATAAGTAAGTTACCATTGTCTCCTAATCATCTTGAATTATCACCTTCTCTTTCACCTCACATATCTAAGACCTTGGAAAAGGATTGCGGCGGGGGGGGGGGAGTGTTGGGGATGAAGGGAAAGATGTCTGACCATCTAGTCACAAAAAATTTCCCTAAAGTCTAGTTTGATTTCCATAATACTGAGGCTGCATTGTTTTGAATTTTTAATTATTTATTGCAGTCATCAGAGTGTGGCAATGTGACTGACCTATTGCTTTTTAATTATTTTGGTTGCTTTTGATACTATTAGCCATGACATTTTGCTGATCAGGCTACATTCTTCTTTTAGTTTTGGCCCTGAGATCATTCAGTGTCTGTGTCCATCTCTGTCAAGAGAAAGTCAGCTTCTTCTGAAGAGATCACTTTTGTCTGATGGTATCTGTTGGAAACAGTGATTTAGTACTCACCTCCAACTTGTAGATAAGAATTTGGGTTAGATTTTTGTCTTTCTCCTGACACCGTGTAGATTCCTGGTTCCAATAAAACAGTAATAGCCTAAGGGTTTTTTTAATCTTTCTTCAACATGAAAAGGAACACATAATAATTTCAATAAAGGGATGTCAGCAAGACAAGCTTTTATTAGTAGTCCCATACCTATTACAAAAGCTCATTATCTTTCCTCCATTTACTGAATGGAGGGGGAGAGCTTTGGAAGAAGGGAGGTATCCACGTTATTCCTGTAAACCCCTGAGAGCTCGGTGCCCACCACTCACTGTTGTCTGTCATTATCTAACATGTGGGTTGCAATCTTGATTTACCTTGTTCCCAGACTGCAGTTAGCCCTGTCTACAAATACCTGTAAAATTTAATACCCTTTACCCGGGACTTCATCAACCAAGTGGAAAAAAGACAAGAGCTGGAAGAAACTGGGCTGTGCTGGTAGTGTAGAAAAAACTGTTTAAAAATCACTTCCTTTTCCATAGCCAACCACTGAAAGTGAAAGCCAGAACCTGATGTTTCTCCCTGGGACTGCGTGGCCAAGACCAAGCTTGTGAGGCATCACCTCCTCTCTGGTTCACACGGAACCACTACCTGGTTACAAAACCTGCACCAGGTTTCAATCAGCTGTTGCTGTGTGTTTACTTAAAACTTTTCCTTTCAGTTGCATTTGAAGTCTTAGAAAGAATGTCTGAATGAAAGATTTGAAGAAGGGCAAGAAGGAGGCCTTATGGATCAATACAGGGAGCCCCAGACAGCATAGATCTCAACGAAGCCTTTGGGGTACGACTTATCTATGGCTACTTGAGAAGAATCATGGCTTTTTGGTTAGATAAGAAGAATCATGCCTTAAACATACATATTTTTCTGCGAGGAGAAGCAGACAATGAAAACTAGCTCAGAGGAAAATGTACCTTACAGACATCAAAGGCAGAGATGACAGGACAGTCCTTGGGGGAAAGAAACATTCCCTGATTGTCATTTCCTGTTCTTTGGCAGGAGCCCTTTTGCCACTGAAATGGTCAACTTCACCCAAGTACAGTGAAATTAATACCATGTGATGGATATGCCCACTCCACACTGTCCTGCTACATGGGGCAGTATACTTGCCCAGCAGAGTGAATATGAATTCAGCCTTTGCCCATCTTCTGTTGATTAACATCTTTTAAAATAATTGTTAAAACAATGTTCAAAATGCTAGCTTTTAATATTGTGGAGCATTCTGATTTATTCTTTTTTGAAGGGGACCCATTTAGTCCTAAAAATACTCATTTTAAAGCTAAATACCTGTGTAACTGCCCAGAGCCACCCCAACTTCTACCTTTTCCAGTATACACTGCCCGAAATCTGGCTGAACCACGTACTTGTAGCATGTAAAAGCACTGGCAGGACATAAAAAACCTTCTCAGACTTAAAATGCTGCTGAGCGGTTTATGCGTTGACAATATTAATGATTGTGTCGTGTCTGAGTTCTGATTCCTTTAAGAAAATCGGTGTCTCAAGCTGATTTTCTGTGGAGCTTCTTACAGTGGGGGAAACACTTTGAATTTTCCTTCTCCTAGATGTTCTTCCGTGTCCTACATTTCAGAACACCAAATATTTTTTCTCCTCTTTGTGGTAAGTATGAATACTATTTTGAGGTGCATTTTCACAGGGGAAGAAAAGAAGAACTTTCAACTCAGCCCTCTCATCCCTGTCAGTTCTACATGCTTGCTGTTTGGCTGGAGAAAACACATTAAAATCAGCCCTCAAACTCAACAATTGTGGAAGGAAAGCAAGACATGAATGATGTCTGACATGGTTAGAGCAATGATATAATTATTTAACAGAGGAGAATTAGTGAAGTTATGGATAAATCATTATGAAGTGTGTGGTTTGAGCCATTTCCCGTTTGTGTATGGTAATTGTTGATAAAACATCAGCATCAGTCATTACTGCAATCTTTACTTGCACCACCATCTCCACACTGCAGAATAGTGTTATTGTTCAATCTGAATTTAAAGTTGAGAAGCAGTCAAGTGTAGAAAACAGGAATGCATTATATCCCACTTAGACAAAAAGCACAAAATACCAAATTTTGTCTTATGAACGATGCATGTTCCTAATCTAACTGGATC
This sequence comes from Coracopsis vasa, assembly GCA_026283785.1. Taxonomy (NCBI): domain Eukaryota; kingdom Metazoa; phylum Chordata; class Aves; order Psittaciformes; family Psittacidae; genus Coracopsis; species Coracopsis vasa. The sequence continues at coordinate 25,258 of JANHGB010012287.1, read as the reverse complement.
AAAACTCAGGTTGTTCCAGATGAAAAGCTATCACATTTCATCACTGCATAATGAACTCCAGCTTGTTGCATTGATTTTACTCCCATTCCCAGCACAGAATCACACGGACCTCTGTACATGGACAGATGATGGTACATAGTCCCCAGCACTATTTTGTCATTTATCCTATTCTCAAGCACTATTTTGTCTTTTATCTTTTTGTCTAATATAAAACCACATTGAATATTTCAACCTTTCACAAAGACATTGGTTCCTTCTTTTTTGGGGGGGTAAGGAGGGCTTTGTTTGTTTATAGTAAAAGAACCTGCTCTAAAATAGGGAAATGCCTATGGAAATTATAACCTGTAGAATATAATTTCCTGAGAGCCCAGTACTATACAATACTTCTCAGATATCCCTACAGTCCCCCAAAAAATAGAGATGGAAGAAGTGGAAAACAAGAGGGAGCAGTGTTAATGAAAACACTAAGGCAGTAAAGCACAGAAGGGAAGAAATGCAAGAAATTGCTCTGTGTTGTGCTGTCATTACTGGCTCTAAAACAGTTTGCCCATCTGAGGCTCACAAATAATTTGTAGCATTTGACCCACATATTTCTTTCCACAAATCTGTGTGAGCTTACCTGGCATTTTTCTACATAAGTTTTAAAGGAAAGGTATCTAGAAATCTTATTATATCTTCTTCGAGAAGGTTAAGGCAGCACACAAATTCTCCGGTTGTTAACGATGAGTCCTTTTTGTTACTGAGATTTCCAAACTATGAAAAGATTTGACTGAATTCTAAAAGCACACTATAGACTTGCCGGATTTGTATAAACACTCTCCTGTTGAATGCTTCTCTTCTGAAGTTGCTTTCTGCAGTAGTTCTTTTTTGATTGTGAACACACACATTCCCTTGGAAACAATTAAATGTGAATCTCTTCACAACAGTCAAATGTTAGCTATTAATATTAATACAGAGGAAGAAAGAAATAAACTACTGAACGGGCTACTGCTAGGTTTCTTGCAGGTCTTTTGGTTTACTGGAATCCATAGAAGATGCAAACTATTCCAGATCTGTTTGAATACAAAGGTTTTATTCAATTCCAAGGGAAAAAAAAAAGAAAAAAAAAGAAAAAAAAAAGAAAGGAGCAGCCCCAAGATCAAGCCCACAGGAATTTTTCCATTGGCTGTGCCGTGCCAGAACTTCAAATGGGTATTTAACCTGGTGAAGAAATGAGTAGAGACGATTGCAGGATTTCCTCCCGTTTGAACGTTCTCATTAGATGAGGCCTTGGTGACCCCTGGGTTGATGGGTTGTCCCAATGTTTAATTGCTTTGACCTTCAGGGAGTTTCTTTTCATGTCCAACATAACCTTAGGTTTTTTCAGTTTAATGTGACAAATTACTTTATAAAAACAGCCCTGGATATTTTCATTAATTCTGGACAAATTGTGTTACACATAAAAGATGTCTTTTTCATGGATGCTGTAACCATGCCAAATAGTCTCGTAGTTTTTCCTTTTTAGTTACTTTAGTGTATGTTGGTACATATTTAGAGTAATTGGTGTGATTTATGAGAGTATATAAATGGTGGTATTATTCTAAGAAGGCTAAGTTCAGAAAAAATAGACAATTTTGACCTCCTACTCAGTAAACTAAGGCTTATCAAGGGGCACATTTGCTGAAAATTAATAACTTCTTTTCTTCTCAGAAGATAACACAGTCACTTCCATTCAATGTTGGCAGAGCCACAGAAGAAGCCATGATGGTGAGGCAGAAAAGGTCCTGGTTGGCTTGAAACCAGTCCTGCCCAACTGCAAGCTGCATCTTCCACATCTCTGAGGGCCTGCATAGATGTCCAGCTGCTCCAGGGCTCCTGAAGTACCACCTTTGGCTGCTTTCCACACAAGTCAGGTATCAACTTCCCTTGGCATCCTGAGCCTAAGCATGTCAAGAAAAGCATTTCAGAGTCAAAGCACATAAGCTTTGACTAAACTAAAGTTTTCCCGGTTTTCCCTTCTGAACAACGAGCATGGAGCTGCACTTGAAATCACTGTGTACTGCACAGCGTGCCTCCACTCTCTCTGCCAGGCTGACTGACACCCATGCAAAGGGAGAAGGACCTGCTCCCTTGCAGTAAATCCAATATAACCAAACTTCCACCAGCCTCTTCATTGGACTAGCCTCCTCATTGACACAAAGTGCTCTTATGCTAGCCTGTACGTATGGAAATGAGATGGTGAGCTGCACAGTTTACACGTGCGGATCCCCATTTGCAAATGTCACCTATGAAAGACAGAGGCCACTCCTGAAAGTACAAAGCTTGGGATTGTTTAGGCAGAATGGAAAATGACACCCCGGCATTTACAATGGGATTTTTATTATCGATGTCACAGATATGATACTTGCCGCTGACATGCTTGAATTAGAAGAGACAAAGTAAACTGTTAGAAAGAAGAGGCCAGTGAACTAAATACAAGTGTAACCCACATGCTTATATTGCAGCATTCGATTTCCTCTTTAAGTCTCAGGAAGAAGGGGGAGACAGCAAAGGGGAGACCTGTGTTTCAGCTGAAATCTCTTGTGTCTATGCAGGAGGGTAAGGCCTCTCCAAAAAGCAGACAAAGAGCCAGAAGCAGGCTGTCATGGGAGCTTTCATTACAGGAGAGGAGCTTTGCAATTCCGGCTTGCTTCCATCCCAGTGCAGATCTCTGCAAATCTACAAGTGGGGAAAAAGTCAAAAATACAGAAGTTGGAAACATCCTGAGGTCTGAGAAGCTGATGACATGTCAGGGCCACAAGCTGTGTTTGCTATGTCCTAGGCACACCACTGTTGATACAGATTTGGGATCTCCAGATTCAGAAGAACACGAGGAAATGGTCACCTCATGCCTCAGAGCCTGCAACTGGTCATAAGAACCTGTAGGCTTGTTTTCCTTGCAGAGGTTTAGATGGGAGCTGGGCTGAGAAATTGGTTGATCCAGGTGGTACTCACATGCCCATTTACTTTTAGGATGTGTTGGAAAGACAAACTTGGGTTGTATGGTGAAAATGAGAGAACAGGGGAGTTTCTGAACATGTCATCCAAAAAGAAGATGTGTCATTAGTCACTCTAAGCTTTGTAGCAATTGCATATAATAGCAGCAATGCTGGGGTTGAATAGATTTCATCACTATAAGTTCTTTTTTATTTTAAGGAAATAAAAGTATTTAAAAGGCATTTCTATTATTGATTGCAGAAGACTCTGATTGTGTTAAGTGCTTCATTCCCCAAGAAGTTTGGCCCCTGAGGGCTTTTAGGGTCATGGCTCAAAGGATTAAATCTATGACAGACAGACAGACACAGATATATTATAAGATGTACTGGAAGGCCAAAAATCTGGTCCCTCCTTCGGTAAAGCTGTGTACAGATGAAAGAGTGCAGCTGAGTTATCTGTACTAAAACCTCAGTGTCCCCATCCCACTCAAAGAGCCTTTCTAAACGCTGTGTTGCCAGGAATAAGAAAGAACAGCAAAATAAGCCACTGTGTGATTCAAATATTCCTAAGTGGTCACTGAAACACCCTCCTCTTGGCCACAAGACTGCATTCTTCAGCTCTGTTTGCTGCACTATGAAACACATGAGGTCATTTTTATCACAAGTCTTATGAATAGAGACTGGAATTTTCTACATGGTCTTCTTTTCTTATCCCCCATCCCTCCCCCCTTTAAAAACAACTCCCAGTCCACCAGTACAAGAGGGTTCACTGTCTGGGAGTTTCCTGCCCATGATACCTATAGCTTTAGAGGGGACCTAGTTGGCCCCGCCAGCTCTGCAGAGTGATTTGCCAGCTTACCTGGAAGAAACTTGATCATCTCCTGCTGCCACCCTGCCTGGTATCATCTAGCAACAGTGGGAGATTTAGAAGTGTCAGGAATAACAGATGCCATTATCCTCTAAAGCCAAAGTTTTATGTTAAGGAGGAGAATTGAATGGTACATTGCAGGTATTTATAGCAATTGGATGCTGCCTGTAAGAACACGAAGGAGCAGTGAGTGAAAGGCATGCAGACAGCTACTTGATGAAGCAGTGTTCACTCAACAAAATCTGCAGTCTCAGCATTTTTAAACAAAAAACAACTCCTTTCAGGTGACACCTTTAGCTCTCAGTCCAGCAGGAGCACAAGACAAGATTCTGATTCAGTCATCTTCCAATGCTTGGTGTCTGAAACCTGGAGCTACTATTTTCTGGTTTTTTGTGCCTGGATTTGGAAGTTTCATTACTTCTCTGAGTAGAAAAGGAGCTGATCTGTTCCTGATCAACTACTTGTACTGCTTTGCATTTTGCAGCATTAGGCAGTATATGCAAAATACAGTATAGATGATTAGTCCAAATATGTGAATTACTACTGGCCAGTCTATTAACAGTGGCTAGTCATGCAAGTAGAGACTTCTGTGCCCAAGCACTTCCCACCCCTCAGAAAGGAAGAAGAGCAAGTCTTTTAGGTCACCAGGGGCACTCTGGCTAGTCATCTCAGTCAATAGCAAACCACAAAACTTATTTCTTGTAATCAATGACATTTCCACTAAAATATTATGAAAGAAAAGAAAAAATTTAGACTGCAAATTCTTTGAGTTGTCTCTACATTTTAAAATAAATAAACTAATTCTTATTGATTCGAACCATGTGCTTTTACTAAATTTTAGATTTTACTGACAATATCTTATAAGAACGCACTAGTCTGAAATAAATAGAAAATAGAACCTGGAGGCCCAACCCTGAAATCCTTCTGACATGGGCAGCAGCAGTAGGTTAGGGCTATTATTCAGAATGCAAACTTGCTATTCTGTATTTCACTCTTTCAGTAACTCCCTGAGTTGAAGTTCTGCTGGAGCAAGAAGCAAGCCTTACCTAGACAGCTTGCCCCATCTGGGATACATTTTGCAAGTTTTGCATACCATTATAAGGACCTAAATTGAGCCCTCCTGCAGAAGCACAGAATAGGGAACTCCAGAGTAGGAAAAAAATGCATTTAGATTCACCCAGATTTATATCCTTTGATCAAAAGCCGCCCCTTGTGCTTATGAGAATCTCTGTAAATATCTGGGAAGTTACTCTTTTATCTGCTTTCATATTCCTTTGCAGAACAGCCTTTGCCATGTTATCTACAAGAACTGTGGTTTCTTGGGCTGCTGAAGTCATGGCTCACACTGCTGAATATTAGTATCTCATTATCCTTGTTCTTGCTAGGGCTGCGTGTACCCCCTCTTTCAAAGGCTGTGACCGTACTTTATCCCTTATTTATGCAATGCCTATAAAAACAGGGCCCTGCTGCATAACTGGTCTCCATCTGCCATGATAATGAAAAGTAGTATTTTTAATACCACTAGGCTTTACTTGGCTACATCCTTCAAAGGACACTGCCAAGGTTGGTCCAAAGTTTAAATCTCACCGAAGCAGACTTTTACAAAACATATGTCTGAATAGAAACATTACCATTGATTTTTTTAATTGCATGTGAAAACAGTCGTATTTGATGAAATAACCGTTCCCATGAACTTTCTGCCCCAAACCTGAAAACCTGAAAGCGAAAGTGACTCAAACGCAGGTGAACCTGACTTCATTGATTTCTGTTGTCCACAGTGAGAAAGCACAACCAGCAAACAAGCAGAAAGAGTGACAAGTAAATTGGATTTTTAAAAATTCTTTCACTTTCAATAATGTTAAGGTGGGAGTTGCAACACAGGAAAAAGCATTTGTTTGCTTGCAACGTAGGAGCTGTAAGGTGACAGAGTCCCTTTAGATATCTTCCCATTTTGATTTATTTATGCCAGGAATGATGGCAGTGGAGTTCACAGTGGAAACACTCACAGCTCCTGAAGAAGTTAAATCTGCCATGAGCTTCACATCCTTCTTCAGAGGGACCTTTTGCTTTCACGTCATACCAAAGCAAGTCTCTTCCCCCACGGTTTCTCCCTCTGTGGGAGATGCAACCCCACAATACATCCCAAAGGGTGCTTGGGCACACCCTGACTGAGAAAATGATGATTCAAGTGGCTCAGGTGAGGCTGGGCATGATGCCCTTCTTTCAGCATCACAGGTGTCCTCATCCCAAATTGAAAGCCCAGAGGTTTTAGTGATGCAGCCCCCATGGGCCACCCGGGTCACAGCAGCTAGTGTGTGAAATAAATAGGCTTTCCGCCTTCCCACAAGCCAAAGAAAACTCTGCCCAGCTGTCGGTCTCAGTGATAATTTGGTGCTCGCTTTGCTCAGACCCATCTTCTTTGGAAATCTGCCTAAGTTTTGCCAGAGGTGCTAGAGCCAAAGCAGAGGAGGGTGTCAGGGTCTGGTGTGCTGTGGTGAGGCACATCAACCATTTAAGCTGAGCAGAACTGCCACTGTTGGATACAAATTGCTGTACCAAAATGAAAGTCTGAATCCTGTACAAATTGTTTATATTGTTTGGGGGTTTTGTCATACTTTGCGTATTATCACATTAAATGATGTTTCTGTAAAAATGTGAGGCTTTTCAACGCCAGAATTGTTCATGTCATAAATGCCTGAATAAAGCAACTGCAAAAATCTATAAACAGAGGAAGCCAACTGCCTTTGCTTCCATTCATCAGCATGTCTGGATAAAAATCACCTTTCCTGCTTAATGTTTGCCCTCCATATTTTCAAGTGTAAAAATTCCAGGAAAAAAAATGCTGTGTAGCAGCTGGCCCATTTAAGGAGGAGATGCATATTATTCAAATGATTACACGAATGGCTAAAAGTGATGCATTATTCTCTATTTTCATTTGTGCAGCATAGCTTCGGCGTGGTGATGAACTATGTCAACCAGGAACCTTGGCTGCCTTCTATTGGAGAAAGCCCCTCAAAGATCCTCGATGTGACAACAAAACTGGGAAGTATTACTGACTCACAGCCTTTAAGCAATCAAGAAGTGATCAAAGCAGTGACTCAAGAATTCAAGGGAAAAATTACATGCTCAGGGAAATGAGGAAAGCTTATTACCAACTAATATTCAATAGAACAGGCAACTGAAAGTCTAATTTTGTGAAATGTGCTTTTAATTGGTATTCACCCACTTATTGTATATTACTTATGTAAAAAGCAGCTTTTAATTCCAAAAAAAAAATGAGTGGCTCAAAATTCCAGTCATGAAAGCGTGGGGTGGAAACACTTAGTCCCATTTCAGCACTGCCCGACTGCTGCATAAAAAGGAGGGTAGAGAGAAAGCCAGAGGTCTTCAGAGTTCACCTCCATAACCTCAGACAGTGGGGCATCAGGCTTGAGCAGTTTTGTCCTCTGCTGCAAAAGGAAGGGCTGGTGAGGACATCTGAGCGCCAGCAAGTAAAGTGCCTATACCTGCAAATTAGGTGGGTGCAAAGCCCGAGTGCCACTGGGCATCTCTCTATAGTGTTTGCTGTTGGCATGACCATGCCCCAGACTGCCTGCCAGTTCTGCAGGCAGCAGCACTCTCTCCACCCACTGCCTGCAGGCAGCCTGGGATGTGAAGGCAAGACAGCCGAAGGCACACTGTTTTGTTGGGAGAAGGGAGTACAGCTCTTTAAGCCACCCTGTGCCATGTGTTCCAGCCCACCACACTGGGTAGTGGGTTTGGCTTGGGGTTTGGTATGATGGCATGCCTGCTTTCTCGGAAGTCTCAGATCTCTACAGTGTGGCAGTTCAGGTGAGATGGTGTGTCTAACGCAAAGGCAAATCTCTGTCCTCAAACACAGAATTGCACATGGGGAAGCTCCAGTCAACTGTCCAAAGTCAGCAGGATTTGGGCAGCCAAGCACTTCAGGGCAGCACCTACAACGTACTCTAGTGTGTAGTTATTTTGTTGTGCTCTCTTTTGACCTAGTCAGGTCAAATCACCATATTTCCCAGTTTCCTACTATGGCTGTGCCCCCACTGGGGTTGATACAGGCCACAGGTGCTCCCACCACCCAGGAGCTTGGGTGTGTTGAAGGCTGTAGGGTCGGTCACCCAGCCTGAGTAACAGTGTGGAGTTATGGAGCTCCACACAGCTGTGGCCACTGGATGCTTGCGAGACAAGGTCACACTCCAGTAAGAATATTTCCATCATGGGCAGATTAAAGACGGGACAGGAGAAATTCCCTTCACCCAACAAGCATGAGCATAGTTCAGCCTCTGTTGAAAACACTAGTTCATTTGCCTGGGAAACTATTCCCTCAGACTAGCTACATATAATTTTCATACACCCGTACAAGAAGATTTAACAACTAACTGATTTTTCTGGCTGTCTATTGATTGGTTGTCAGGCATCTCTATATATAAAATACCTTAGATATGCCAGTGATCAGGAAAAATTGGAGCTACTTGTCCTGATGTTGCATTCTATTCCCGCTAGACTCTGTATTTTAAAAGATCTCAAATGCTGCAAAATGGGAATTGTACGTTTTTAGTGAATGCTGAGAGGATGATCCATGCTGACAGGCATTCACTCGTTATCTGCCACAGGTAGCCCAGCATTAAGGTATAAAGCTTCAGGGCACTGAAAGGATTTGATCTAATCTTATATTATAAGAAGCATCCAACATTGTACATTCTCTTTTCCAACACAGACACTTATGTACAGCCTAAGGGCCCAATCCTGATCCTCTTGAAATCAGTTGGAGTTTTTGCCTTTGCTTCAGCAGCAGAGGGAAAGGGATCAACTTTTGTACGGGCATTATGATGACTGGTCCTTCAGTCTTTCCATCCAAATCACGCTCTAAGAGGAGAAGGCAAACACAACAGTGCTGGAATCGCTACCCACATAATTAGAGTAACCTGCCTTCCAGTTCTTTTCTGTCAGTTAACTTCACTTTCCTTGCGCTTCCTCACTGAAAATCTGGAGTTGGGAGCATTGGCTGGCAATCTGGATTAAGGAAAGGAGAGGCTCTTTCATCAGAGACAGAGTGGTGTGAATATCAAAGGATTCAGGGATCCTTCTGTGAGTCATAAATACAAACACAGTAACTACACTAGAAGGAGATCAACAACATGCAAACACTCTCAATAACTAAATATTTCTTGTAAAGCAGTTGATGAATTGCGCTTATTGAGACAAAGCCTGAATACAGAAGCCAGTAATTAAGACATAAGAATACCTTTTGTTTTCTTTTCCATCTTGTTAGTCAGTAAAATGCATTTATTATAATCTATAGTCGTCATTCATTGTAGCGCATCAGATTTTAAACTGAGAAGGTATGTTACAGATACTGCACATATCTGCAGAAACTGAGAAACATGAGGACTTAGCTGAATGCAGGTTTTCTTTGTCTGATCTTTTTTAATATAAACACTGGAGCACTCGGATGACAAGCCCTGGGACTGATCCCCCAGTGTTCATATTGGTAATCCTTTCTGTTACAAACAACCCAAGTCCTTAGAAACTGGCTTCTTGCTGCTTGCAAGAAGCACTCATCTTTTTCCATCAGCTGGAACTACAGACTGGTGTCAAACATACAGAATAAAAAAGAAAATATTGATCACTATTAAGGACTACATCAAATGCTTCAAACACAGAGACAGAAATCAGATGCATAAGCTTGCAGAAAACAATCTGAAAAGGTCTGTTTTCACATCACATTATCCATTCCTGGCTGGCTGTAAGCAGCAGAGCCTGATCCTGCTAGGCCTTATTCATCTGGGTAATCCCTTTGACCCTAGTCATAAATACATTATTCTAGCTCAGGATAATCTCTAAGTATCAATCTGAACTGATGCCTGTGCTCTTGAACACAAACATACATCTTCTTTTTCTTGAATCTCAGAGTTGCAATATTAAGCAGGCTGTCAATGTAGTATATATTCTAAACAAAAATTTAAAAATAAAATAATAATAAGAAAAAACTCTAAGCGTGTTCCACCAGATCTGACTTTTGAAAAGGAAAAATCCAGGTGGCTCAATTTGGAAAGAAACTTTGGATTTGTTGTAGTTCTCTTTCCATGTGCTTTTTTTCCCAAAGGCAGACATTCATACACATATAATTCTCTCTTCTTGTCACTGGGCTTCTGGGTCAGTGAGCATTCCTTTGCTGTAGTGTTTTTCAGATGAAACTCCAAGAGAAACACTGTCCTCAATGATGGGTCGGATACAGAAGAGGAGGATGGGCAAATATTCTAAGATTGGCCTGGATTCTTGCCAGGAGCAAAAGAAAAGACCCTTTGTGTTTGGACATCTGAAGGCCAGGCATAAACATGTTAGCCGATACTTAACACCCAAAGCCAGAGCCAAAACCGTTAGACACCCTGAATAATCCTCACTAGGCCTCCTTTGGGTTTCAACTGCCCATTACAATGGGGCGGCCTCCTCCAATTACCAAATGTGTTTCTTCTAAAAACATCCTTACAGGAACTCCCAAAATAGCAGCGATTAAAAGCAAACAGCCTGTAATTCATTGACATATGCAAACCTTTTAATGTTTTGCTGGAGACAAGTTGCAACTTTTTGTACCTACAAGACTATTTATGCATTTTTAATAATTACCCTTGTATATTATGTGATACAATTCCTTTAGGCATTTAGTTAAGAGAAGCAACAGAATTCACATTCAAAAGAAACTGTTAGTTTTGCTGCAAGAAGCGCAGCTAATTTATGTAGTGAATTTTTATACATTTTTCCCCTGATTTCTCTTCCCTGCTGTCCTCTTCCCCCTTTCTTCTTCACTACATTAAGAAATTCTGATGTGCCTGCAGCAACATCCACTGGTGGGGAGTGTCTGCAGTGATGCCAGCCCTGGCTTCCTGGCAGTGGAAGCCAATAATGTGTGCTGCTTCAGCAGCACTCACTCCCTTATAAGCCCCATTGGGAATTGCCTTACCCTGGGGTCCTCTCTAATCACATACCTTCTACGAGCTAGCGGGTTCCCTTGTCACCTGATAGACAGTAAACCCGATCCCATCAGTTCTGCTCAGAAAACAGCGCAAGGAAATCTTTCCTGCAGATCAAGAATACAGATGCTTTCGGGACCGATACGGACCTGCATGCTCTGACTTGTATTCAAGCTCAAACTCCTGGGTTGCTTGTATTTTGGCTAGTGCCTCTGCTCTAGTTTAGGACAAGCTTCTCAAACTGCCAAGCAGGGAAACTCAGGCACGGGGCTGGGCATGGTGTGCCAGCAGCTCCTACCACCGGCACGGGTACATGTGGTTCAGGAAAACAGAGCTTCAACTAACAACACAACTTGCCTCAGGAATAAAAAGTAGAGTTAGTTTCTTCCTCATCAGACACCACAGGACCAGATTCCCACCTGTGTAGCTGCATTGATTTCAAAAATTTATACCTGTCAAAAACCTGTTTCTCCCTCCCTTTTGTAACAACAACTAAAGAAAGCCAAGTCAAATACTTTGATGTTACTGCTGTTTGACAATATAGCTGAGGAGGGGTTTTTAAGTCAGACATTGCAGATACTACACTTAAGGAAAATGCAAAGAAAACCTATTGCTTATCATGTGCAGGTCACAGTTCTTGCATAGCAGCATTTCCCCTTGGCTTCGGAAAGCAGTTTGTCAAATCAAGGACTTCATCTTCCCATTTTAAATTAGCAGTAGATAATTAGGAACTGCCCACAAGTAAATATTGATGTTAAAAACTAAATAAATACCAGCACTTCCCTGTTTAGACAGTAAGGAGAAGGCTTTGCATCAAAAAACACAGGACACATGAGAATGTGAATAGTAAAAAGCTCATAACAAAGAAGGATAAACTCTTCTTTGTGTGCATACTGGATCCATTTATTTCTCTGTAACTGAGAACCTATACAAATAAATGGGATAAAAAGCCAACATATACCTTGATATCAGCTGTAATCTGCCAATTCTTCAGCCAAACTTACTAGAACGCAAAGGAAAGGGGCAAGATTTACACAACAGGCACACCAAGTCACCTCTTGTATCAACAAAACTGCTCCTTGGTTTCTACAGCTGCACTAGGACAAGTCTAGCACTACCAAAACCACTTGCTGGGGTCTAACAGCACTTCAGCTCAGCTCCTTGTGCAGCCTCAGGCCGCTTTGAGACTGTGATTCACCATGAATGAATGCTTTTATAGCTACACTAGCAGGGTGGACCTTTGGCCATCACTCAGTCTGGTGTTGGACTTCCTGAGCCTGTGCCACAGAGGATGCTAATGTACACATGTATATACATCCCCACAGACTGTTTGCAGCCCTGGCAGTGGTAGGGCTGTCCGGTGGCTGGAAATCCTAGGCAAATGTAAGAAATCTCCACAAAGTCCTCCTTAAAAAGTTTTCTGGGTAAAGAAAGAGAACCAACCACAGAGTAACCATCTTTGCGTGGCCTTACATCCTTTGTGGGAGTCCTCTCCTAGAGTTAGCTACTTCCTCTTGGATTTCCTAGCTCCAGAAAGTGCCAAAGAATTTCCCAGACAGATCTGTGGATGCTCTAGTTCGGTCTCACAGGAGGATGGTGGGATACCCCGGTTCAACCCTACTTGAGCACATAAAGCTACCAGATTGAAGAAATAATTATTTCTCCCTGACCTCATCTCAGTCACTTAGAAGAGTTCATTTCCTGTGACTTTACATGCCAGAGTGGGGGAATGGAAATGCAGCATTGTTTCAGTGTGTCACAGTGACTCTCTGCTTCTGAAAAGTTGAGGAGGAAAAAGACTTCAGGGTAAGAAAGGTTTATCAAAATAATAGCAGCAATTCATGTAATAGTAACAATTCAGAACAAAGGTGCAAGATCATACCTGTTTCTGTCTCTCACATGCTGGGGAACATTCACCAACAAGAGAAAATGTGGAGCAGAATCACTGATCTAATGTCACTTTCATTAATTTTATGGGCCAAAATTATTGTCTCAAAACCCTCTGAAGCGCCCAGATGCTCAGGGTACTTTGCAGTACTGTCATCCCACCCCAGGTGGATTTTCTGCCACCAGGGAGAAGCCAGCCAGGGCTGCCTTAGCCTTTGAGGCTGGCTTTATCCCAGTGAGCTTGATGGGTTGACTTTGGTTAATGAGCCAGACTTGCTTATGGCATCATCCCACCCAGTCAAGTGTCACACCCCTCCAGAAGCACTTACAGCTCTGTCTCATGGCGACTTAATGGCAGAGTGGACATTTATTTGGGATAGCAACTTTCCTGCACAATTCAAGAGGTATAAGGAGGTAACTATTCATGGGTTTCTCTGTGTGACAAAACTATTTAGGAGGGATTGCAGTGTGATAAACACAGCAAGGGAGGAGTACATTCCTCTATTTCCTCAGCAAAATGGAGCCACTACCCAGCAAAGTTGTAAGCCTCCATATTTCTCATTAACCTTAGCATTTCTTTTCTTGCCCCCCAAAAAGCACAATGATGTAAACTGGCAGTATCTCTCCAGTCATAACACCTCACTACAGTTTGCATCTTCGCTTTTCACCCTTTCTCTTGAGCCAGGTTTAGGCTTCATGAAAAAACACTTCTGCAAGAAAAGCAGGACTGTTGAGGAGACAGGCAGGAGAGTTATCAAATAAACTTTCCATTTTATTTACAGTTCAGGAGCCTTGCGGAATGACACACACTTATGGTTTGGGATCACTAGCAATTATTGTAAAGGTGAAAGGAGATACTGCAAATTTAACAAGCCTTTTGTATGAACTAATTGCATTAGAATACATTAGTAAGGGTGCACATTGTAGGTTTTATGTTTCATTGGAAAGGTCATCCTAGATTCTGGTTGAATAGTGAAAGAGAGGAAACCATATTAGCAGTGTATCCAGCAAGTGTCTCCAGGATGAATTTCCTTCAGGTCATTTGCATTATTTGATTGTAGCTGAATAGTTCTCCCTCTGCTAAGCAAGTAGGGGAAGACCTACGGTGACAATAGGGGGAAGTTCAAAGTCTTTGAGCCTTATTAGAAGGCTCATTTTCTGCACTCATTTTCATGCGCTCGTTTCCCAGAACTAGGCTAGCAGCTGTATAATCAGGACAGCAAGTTTACATGCCTCCTGTAAAATACGAACCTCTCAGGGAAAGCTACTGCTAGCTTTCAGAAGGCAGGAGGGTCCCTGCTCCTTCAGAGGTGTGACATCCCATTGTACCACAGCACAAAGACTCCCCTGCTGGTCTCTCTGCAAATGAATGTGCCTATCCCCTGAGCCAGGGCATGCCAGGAGGATATCTGTTAGCAGAGGTTACCCAGGGCCCCCTCCAGGCTCTGCTGCAGCCGCCTCAGGTGACTCCAAACACTGTGCTGGGCACACTCACTACACCATCTCCATCAGCCCAGGAGGCTCCAGTGGCTTTGCAAGCCCTGAAATGGTGGCTGCACTGAAGAGTCTGCAGGGGGCACAGGAGTAGTAGCAGCAGCAGAGCCAGTGTTGGAGGAAGGGAAGCAGGGAAGCTGGGAGGATCATGAAGGAGATGAAGGGGTGGGGGAATTGGGCTCATCGAGGCACGAAGTTTTGATTCAAAGGGAAAACTCGTCTCCCCAGTCAAGCAGAACTTGAGGGTAAGTACGTGCCACTGCTGCCTCATCCCATGGCTGTGGCAAGGGGACTGAATGTCAGCCAGAGAACAGAAGAGACTGTGTCTATCCAGACAGTTGGGAGCTTTGTTGATCTGACAGCATAAAGTCTTCTGGATACCTCCTCAATATGCCCCAGGATCTTCACAAGTGTCTGATTTCTGCCAGTTTTACTAACCCTAGCACTTAAACCAGCCCTCCAGAAAACATCACCATGTAAGAAGTAGGAGTTTTCATTGCATTAGGCTAAGCAGTGCCATAAAGGCTAGAAGAGAAGCTAAATGAATGTTTCCAATGACTCTCTTCTTCCCCAGACTTCACTCTATCGTGTAAGTGGCACAGACAGCACAGCACCCTTTGGGAAGGTGTAGTGGCATTTACGCTGTCACCAGCCAACTTTGCTCTGAAAGGAAGTGGCTTCTACCCATCTGCCACCCCCAGAAGATGTAAAAGAGAGCAGCATATGGTTTTGAGAAAATAAAAGGTCCCGGTATCTCAGCTTGGTAAAGCTATTGACTTACTGTCTGACCTCTAGCAAGACACGTGCCCTCCATCTGCCCCACTCCGGCTGGCTGCAAGACAAGCAGAAGTGACTCTAGTCATCTTGCAGAGATGCTGAATTTGAGTTTAGCTCATCAAAGCCACAGCAGCTGGTCACCCCTTTGATGCTGACAAGCTACATCAAGGCCCATTTCAGCTAGCTCATAGTAGCTGGGCCTTCTCCTCCCACAAATCCAAACTGGCTATGAGGCTCCCAGCAGCTTTCCAAGCCCATGAACAGGAAGAAAGCAAAACTATAATGCGACTGCTGCAAGGGTGAGATGGGATCCCCTGGGACCCTTTGCACCTCTTCCCCCAGCTCCATAGCCCAGTCCTTCAGCTGCTGCAGCCCCACAGGCTCATTGCAGCTGCTAGGACTGCACGGTCAGTCCTTGCCTATAGCGCCTTTAGACAAATGCAACCACAGCCAAGGGAGGGAATCAATCCGCTCTGTAATGTATGTCACCTCTGGCAAGGTTAAAACTTCAGTTCAGCAAAGCCCTTGTGCAAAGTCCCCTTGATTCTGGGGACTCATCCTGTGCCACAGCACTGTGCTCAATAGCACACCAGGTAGGAGAGCTCTCAGCATACAGAGAATGACTAAGCCTCCTTGAGAACCAGGGGCACCCCAGGCTTCCAGTACCAAGACATCAAAATCTTAACATAGAAATAGTAAATATCATCCACCCTTCATTAAAACTGTGTATCAGCCCAAACAATAATTTTTACATACTCTACATTAAAACTATCATACTTCAAATCTTAGTGTCCCATAATTTGCATATTGAATTCCAGGGAGATTATTTGATGGAGTGTATGCCACAGCTGCTGCATGTATGTGCTATATCCAAAGGACATGGCAGTCTAGCATAACATCAAATAAGTCCTAATAATAGCCATATTTTAAAGACCATTTTAAATATTTTAAAATATAATCTGAAATAAAAATGAAGTGTGAAATGTCCGTATTAATAATATTATCATCAGCCATTATTAAAGTCAAAGACTTGAGTTTTCATCACAGTTACAGTCCCATTAATGGCTTTATCCTGACAAATGCACTGAAGATCTCTATTTTCCTCAGTTAACATTTTGGTCCACTTCATCATTTCTTTTCATTGGAAACTAAAAGCTGCAAGTGCTACAGGCAGAGTGAAAATCTCAACACCTACCGGGTCCCACTGGGACAAATGCCTGGAAGCTACCCCTGGTCCTTCTTGGTACCACTGAACCAGGCGCAGACCTCACCCACCATGCTCTGGATTCATTTTCTTGTCCCCCATCCTGCACAACACACACATCTTTTCATTGTCCTCCACACCCATGTGTCCTGATAAATAATCATAAAACATGAAACAAAGATAGAGCTGGAACTTGAAAAATATTTAAGCACCTTCCTCCAATGTGATCAGTGCCTGCCACCTCCATCACCCCCTTCTTTATTTACTGTACCCCTCTTTGATTGTGGTGTTTCCCTCCAATTCAGTAGGAAAGGAAGGAAGGGGACAGTGCTCCTGGTTTGCAATGTATATGATCTGGATGAGGAAAGGAGGATTCATTCTGGAGGTACACATGTTAAATATTAATTGTATCAATGTCTTTACGCAGTAACAAAGTAAATATACAATTTTTAACAATGTGTTTTGAAAGGTCATGAAAATATATTAAAACACATCAAATCAATAACAGGAACTTACAGCTACTCTCATAAAACCCTGAATGGCTACATATACGAATTATAACCATTGGAAAAAACCTCATCTAAAATCATTTCTCACTTCAGTATCCTGTCATGATCTGATGGAAAGATTTTTCTGCTCTGGAAGGAAATTATTTGTTTGTAATACCAGTATAATACTGATAGTTATATTGTTTCATGTTAGACTATAGACTGGTGAAGTTTTTAAAGCCTTAGCATTGCACAGCTGATGAAAACCTCTCACTGGAGCTTTTGCCTGGGCACAGTGCAGATCAGGGTCCCCCAAGTGGTATATATTTTGCCAGATTGTGTTTAATCAAGTCATGTAATGATTACTATAGATTAAGAAGGAGTGCTTATATTGCTTTAAATTATCTTGACTGATTGAAATAGTTTACTGGTACATCAAAATCTTGAGTTTCCTTGAACTACTGTACAACTCTGTTTCTCATACTCTTCTCATGTTCTTAGGAATGCAAATTTCAACATAATTTGGCCAAATTCAAAGTCAGAACCTGCTTTTAACTGGTACTCTGTAAGAGTGAGTCTTGGTTGAATCTTCCTGTTCATGCCAATCACCTTTGGAACAGTCCATAGAATCATATAGAATCATAGAATAGTTAGGCTGGGAAAGGACTTTAAGATTATCTCATTCCAGCTCCCCTGCCATGGGCAGGGACACCTCACACTAAACCATGCTACCTAAGGCTCTGTCCAGCCTGGCCTTGAACACTGCCAGGGATTCACAACTTCCCTGGGCAGCCCATTCCAGTGCCTCACCACCCTTACAGTAAAGAACTTCTTCCTTATATCCAATCTAAACTTTCCCTGTTTCGGTCTGAACCCATCACCCCTTGTCCTATCACTACAGTCCCTAACGAAGAGTCCCTCTCCAGCATCCTTGTAGCCCCCACTTCAGACACTGGAAGCTGCTCTAAGGTCTCCACACAGCCTCTCTTCTCCAGGCTGAACAGCCCCAGCTTTGTCAGCCTGTCTTCATACTAATAATGATTATTCTTTTTGCTGCTATTTGAGACTGAATATTTTCCTACTTTGTGCAATTACAAAGATTTATTTTGTTTAATAGAAGCAGTGATTTTTACCTCATACAAAACATGAATGAAATGGAACTTCAAAAAATGTATTGAAAATTAAATGCTTCAAACTACCTAGAGGTTAAAAACATGTAATTTGCCAACACTACCTTCAGGATCAAATAGCCACATTTCATTTTGAGGTCAGAATCTGGGAAGCACTTTTCTGTTAGACTATGACATTAAACATGCCATGAGCATTTCTTTTAGCGAGAGTTTGAAGGTTATTAAATTGCAGAGGAATCAAGACCAAACAGCATACCAAAGAGACGAGACAAGGCAACAAAATCAGATTAGCTGAATTAACAGAAGAAATTTCCTCCACACACCTCCAGCCTCAATTAACGCATCATAAATTAAGCTCGAATGCAGGATAACACTGTGCAGAATCAATCACTTTTTAACAATAAGGATCCAGGACTTCCTGACTTCCTTAATTGCAAACCAACAAGAATGTGTGCAGGCTACAGCACTGCTTACTGTATTAGAGATCAGGGCTTTGTTCTGTGTTGAAGACTGAGGTAGCTGTCTGAAATGTCATCTCCCGCGCATACAGCAAGTGCAGCAAGCTCGTGAATACACACAGCTGATTGCACGCAGGGCAATTTGAATTTAGGCAACAAAAACTGCAATGCTGTCAATGCATGGAGCATGCTTTCAAGTCAGTAAGTGCATTCAGGACAGTCTGTTCTCACCAGGTTACTGGGAGGCAGCTCCCCAGCCTGATCTGGGATACACAACACCGGGGGCAGCTACAGGTGCCTTTTTGCCTTCTGCCATGGAATAAGGGCATCAGGTGGGCTAAGGAATGGTCACGTACAAGTCAGGTCTTATCCTGACTAGACAGTGGGCATGAAGGCAAGAGAGCTCCTGGATCTACAGTTGGGTAGTGTCTTTGAACCCTCCTAGACGGGCACAGCCAAAGGGGGTATTATTCCCAAACACTGCATATAGAATCACAGAATTGCTTGGATTGGAAAGGACCTTAAAGCTCATTCAGTTCCAACCCCCTGCCGCAATCAGAGACACCTCACACTAGACCAAGCGGCTCAAGACCCTGTCCAACCTGGCCTTGAACACTGCCAGAGATGGAGCATTTACCACATCCTTGGGAAACCTATTCCAGTGCCTCACCACCCTCACAGGAATGAATTTCTTCATTATATCTAATCTAAATCTCCCCTTTAAGTTTGAACCCATTACCCCTTGTCCTATCACTACAGAGACCGATGAAGAGTTGCCAGGCACCTCATATTACTAGTTTTACAGCCCTTGGAGTTCTGTTTCATATAAAAATGAAGATAGCTACCAATCACAATGAGTACCTGTTGCATTTCCCAGAAAGATTACTCACACAATAAAAGGCAGACTCTTTTTGTCATTTACTGTGTCCCCATCTATCGAAAAGCTCTTGATATATCAAAACCATTGTTTTCACTGAGGTCCCTGTAAACTGCATGTTGTTTCACCCCAGCCTTGACTCTGTTTATCAAAATACTTCTTCTGCAATTTGCCTTCCTGTATGGTAAAAAAAGCACCTAACATCAGACCATGTAGATGTAACCTGACCAGTAAAATTCCTAATCAAGTCTGATTTTTAGTTCCCATATTCTGCTGCAATAACCCTGTTCTAGACTTGAACTTTGCAGCAGTCAAACATGATCATGCTTGGCTCCAAAAGTATCTCCATAATTTTGTAATCCTTCCGGTTCAGGGACTCTTCTATCTGGCAAAAGATGGACCAAGACACTGCTCCACATGACAGTGACCCAGATTTTCATAGTCATTCAAGGAAACTTGGGCCTCTCATGCTGTATTAGAGCTGTTCCACCACCAGACCCTGTAGGAGGAAACTTGAGCCCTAGTTCTACACAAACCCGCTCTATACCCTTAACTCAATTACCACTTCTCTTTTTGCCAACATGACCTTTAGGTGGGGAATTAAGCACAGAATTTCCATGACAATTAGAAGCCTGAAACAATTGTCTTGAAAACAGCAAGCCCTATAGCATCGGGATTGGATCTTGCTATTTGATTCTATGTTTGCAGAGCATTTCTAAAACAATGGTCTCTCTCTTGGCTAGGTTATCTACTTACCACCCCAACACAATTGCATAATACATCTGATAATATCGGTCATACCATCAAGTGCTCACTCTTTACAAGCTACAGATCTTAACTTCTGAGTCACTTTGGGTTTTGTACAGCTCTTGATGGTTGTAACTGGATGATCTTAAGGCCCTTTCCAACTCTAACTATGCTATGATTCTACGATTCCTGTAAAACTGCAGATAAAATATACAGTTCATTACCTACATGACAGCCTCTTAATGTTTCTTTCCAGAAGAGTCTTCTCTAAGGAAACAAACCAGGCTTCCAACTGTACCATAGCAAACCTGGAGCAAACTTGCAGCAAGCAATGCAGCTAGAGACTATCACGTGGATGTACAAACAACATCTAACTCAACAGGTGGCAAACATGACCCCCTTTTCTACAGCGTTTTGAAAGGCAGTGAATTCATCTGCAAAGAGCAAGACTTCTGATGCTACCATCTCACCCCATATCTGCCCAGCATTACCTAGTCTCGCAGAGGTGCCTGCTGGGTACACTGAAATACAGTGCAAAAGTATTACTTTTTGAGATGTCTTATTCTCAACATCACTACATCAAGGACCCAGGTGCTTCACCAAGCAGTCCTGATCTCACACCAAAACTTGAGTACTTCAACTTTATACCCTCCCATCCTCTGTTTCTCATCTAAGGTGCAAGAGAACAACCTGGATCCTCACAGACTGATTTTCTGGAGCCCTATTTGCTGAAGAAAAATAAAGCTTTTATGAACTTCCTTTCTAAGTAATGCAATTTCCACTAGTATCGTCTTAGTTTATCTGTCCCCCAAACTACAAATACAGAGTAAACCAACTATCCCTACCTTGGCAGGCCTCACAATAAAAATTACCTTTTACTTACATTTCAAAAGATAAGAAGAAAATACTTATATCCCTGAAGGCACTTTCTGAGATACCTTCAACTTCTAGAGATTTCTTGTCCAAACACAATTAAGAGTAGACCCTGATAAAATTATTCTCATGGGCACATTGATGCTCGGTATAACATTAATGTCTCTGCACTTTATTTCAGCTGTCTGTGTAAAATGTGCTGGTTTGCATTCCTTTAATAAATTTGGATTAAAGCACAGCTGAAAGCAGGATTGAAGTAATCATCTTTCAAACAGAGTACAGGTTGATTTTCCAAAGTAGATAAAACCACTCCAGATCTCTAATGATGCATTTGAATCAGAACATAAATGTTTTGTGTTCTCTTATTTTCCCTTCTGAGATGATGCAGATCCTCAGTTTATATATTAAAAAAAGACATATCCCCCCCCTCATTTGATAGATGAAAGGATTCATTCTGTTCAGTAATGTTCTCTATGAATCTGCAAAGATAAGAGCTTTATACATGTGACAGATATTTTGATCCAAATCTCCCTTTCTCTTCCTTGGGGCTTATTTCAAATTAGAGGGATTAAATATACTGTCAAGTTATTTCTTGTAAAAGCAAAAATAGAGCAATATGGTGTGTTGGTATTTTCTCCCCATACACATTGCTGGAGCTTCTTTGTGTACAATGAAAGTAAACCATGAAATATTCTGTAGCAGCTACATATTTAAAAGAGAATAGCAAATGAAACCCAACTGGCCTCTTACCTCTTCGTATCTATCAAATACAGCTCCATCTTGCATAAAGGAAGGAACTGGCTTCTGCCAGTTAAATTCATAAGGCTTTGCCATGATTAGAGAAGGAAAACCTGAAATGAAATGAAAAAAAGCAGAGTTCAAGTACTGTCTTTTAGAACAAATATTTCAAAGTCTAAGCAGGAAAAAAAAGTGACTTTTGGCGTTTCCTTTCACACTAAAAAGTATTTAAAAGCCCCAGTGCATTTCCAAATCAAGAGTCTTCCTCATGAGAGCATTTTTGTTTCATAACTTTAAAATGAAAAATACCTGTAAAATGTGTGTCTGAACTTAATTATTTAAAAACCACTTGCACGGTAACATTCCTTTAGCTTAAATATCTGCAACATCACTTCTGGAATAAAATGAACCTGAGACTAATGCAGCCCTCAGTGGCACAGAATGCCACAACCTGTAATATACCAGTGTTGCTTTTTAAATGGAAAACATTAGATCCTACATAGATAGATTTTGTTCTGTTTATTGTACTGCAAAATCCATTTATATTAAATAAAGCCCTAGGTATTTTAGGTAATATTTTACACATAAGACATATATATAGGTCAAAATTCAGAGGGGAAAAATCTGTTTAGGGGTATATGGCTTTAAATAAAATTAGCTTCTAGTATTTTGTTTAATACTAGAACAAAATACTGTCTTCTAGTATTGTGCATTTCTGCAAGTTTAGGAATGTGAACAAACCACTTAATTTAGAATACAATACAGAAGTCATAACATATAGAATCATAGAATAATATGGATCTTACAATAAAACTACCCAATTATTTAGCATCCTTTCCAACACCTGGGTGTCTTCTAGGTCATGCTGCTTTAAACCAGAAGCATCCCCACTACATACTCCAAAGTTAATTTGATCTGAAGTGCATCTGCACAGTTCCTGTCCACTAACGCCATCTAGGGCACACAGTATCTTGGTTATGCCTTTATAGAATCATCATACAATGGTTTAGGTTGGAAAGGAGCTTAAAGCTCATCCAGTTCCAACCCCTGCCACAGGCAGGGACACCTTCCACTAGAGCAGGTTGCTCCAAGCCCCTTCCAACCTGGCCTTGAACACTGCCAGGGATGGGGCAGCCACAGCTTCTTCAACAACATCTTCAATTCCCTGCAGGAAACTGTTTACCAAAAGAGGGAAAATCACTCCTGCCTCAACACCCCGCTCTCAGCAACCAGTTAACTTAGTCCAAAGGCACCATCATCATTCAAAGGCAACCATGGTTGCTTTGATTGGATTTACTCATACCCACAAACCCTACTCCAGCACTGGTTGCAGGAGAAGCTGCTCTGGTCCAGCATGGATCTGGAGACAAGGCTCTGCAGCTGACCCCAGCCTAGTCTACTATCTGCACCTTCTGACAGAAAGGTGATGCTGGCAGCCCAATGGCCAAGAGCAGAGACTGTATTAAAACCAAATGCAGCAGGCTCCTACCATGGCTGTGCAAAGCTCCCCTGTGGCAGGGTTTAGCAGCCTTCCTCTGGACTCTCCTGTTTGTCTACATCCTTCTGGCAGTGGGGGGCACTGAGGTTTACCAGTCTCCTAGTGCCAAGGGCCACGTAAGCTGTGCTTGCTAAGGCAGCCTTGTCAGGACACTCGGATTTTATCCAGGTTTCACCTACGCTGGAGCCAGGAGACAGCAAAATGTACAGTTAGACAGAAGCAGCATGGACACATCATATAAAATGCTACAAAGCTTTTTATTGGTCATACTGAGGTATACATGACACAGAAAATGCCACCACCGCTTTCCATGTGCACAGGTGAAAGGAGAACCTTTGACTTGGTGGAAAAAGGCACTGCTTTGAAGGAATACAGGGGTAAGAACAGGAGACCTGGTGCTGAGACTGCCTGAGAAGTCTTCCCAGCTTCTGCTGCATTTGCACAGGAGGAAGTGACATAATTGTCTGGAAGCATGTGGGAGATGTCCACTGCAGGACTGTTCCGTGTGCTCCTACTCAAGCCAAGAGGAAAGAGCAAAAGGGTCCACTGGCAGTGAGGTAATTTGGCAATACTGACTTTAAGGAGCAGTGTCTGCTTCACCTTTTGAAACCTGTCTCCTAGTACACTTTTGAGAAAGGTTTGTCCTGCTTAACAGAGCTATGTAGACCTGCAAGCTGAAAGACCCACCTGAAGCACAGCGTGAAGCAGAATACTGCCCAGCAGCCAATTCTACAGAGCAGGAGGCTGCAAGAGCTGTAACAGATACCCCTGACAAAGCCCTCCTCAAACGGAAGCTGCATTTCACTTGTGGCTGGTGGTGTAGCAGAAGGTTCTTCCCCTGTACCAACAATCAGCATCTCCATCAGAGCACAACCTCACCTACCACGTTTCTGATGGTTTATGCACATCACCTCAAGGCCCAAGGACCTTCCCTGTCTGTGACTGTCCTCAAGTTTACTCCTTTCAGTTTGTGCGAGGGAGAAGTGCAGAAAATTCCTTTGCTGAATCACTGGGACAACCCATGTGACTGACATGGAAACTTCCCTGCTCCCCAGCAACCCATCACCCTCACTGGCTTGAGCAACTGGGTGAGCCCCAAAGGGTGCTGACATCTGCATCAGTGCAACTGAGCAGGCTGTTGGAAGGACTACGATGGGCAGAAAGAGTTTCCTTTGTGAAGGTAAAACTTAAGAAGAAACAGAACCTGTCTTTTACCAGCCTACAAGCCCCATCGTTTTGCCCCTTTCAGCACAGCCCCACTGAGGCTGCTGTCAATGCAGTTGGTATTCAGGTTAAAAGACCTCCTCCTTTTCTTTTATCGAGCACTGGCTGCATAAGACAATTTAAATGTTCACAAAATACTGCTTGAAGAGGGAAGATTTCCCCAGAGAATGACAGAGTTTCCACCCAACCTGCACCTCATGTAGTGCAGGTCACAAAAGAAGATGGGGTTTTTTTGCCATCAGAGAGGCAAACACTGAACAGGATGAAAAATAAAGCCAGAAATAGAATATTTTAACTTATAAAAGTTAAAACTGTCCCTCTTCCTCCTCAGAACTCTAAAGAAAGCTGTGATTTACTTCACTTGGTACCTGGTTTCAGGACAAAGGTTTACCTCTCAAGTCTCACTTGCAGTGTCTGGTGGTTCTCTGCTCGTGGCTATGCCAAGTACTGGATCCCAGGCTGAGTGCAGTTTTCTTGCTCCCATCCCTGCCTAAGAAGGTGAGTATTGCTTGTTCTTCAAAGCAAAAATATCAAGTAACCACCAAGAAGAGGGTAGAGGACAGAGCTGTAGTTTGGTCAAAGGGAGGGATTTCCCTGGGGTGTTTCCTTATTCTTTTGTGCTCACCAGTGCTGAAGTCCTTGGAATTCTCTGTATTTCAGTACACAATTTTCCAGTGAGTTGGCTGCTCACAGTTTTTCTCCTTTTCACCACAAAACCGGTTGTAAGTTGTTTTTGGATCAAATCCCAAGATCTCCCTTTCCTCATGGATCCGGAAGGAAAACGTTGAAACTGAGGTGCCTATAAAATACCTGGGAAAAGCAAGCAGAAAGAGTTTGTGAAGGGGCAAGGTTTTAAAATGGAAGTGACTGATTTCAGTCCAATGAACTTTTAACGATCATTGAAATTATATGAAAATGAAATTATCAGATGTATGATGTATAGACACACAATGCAATTATTATCAATAGAAATGTAGACTGCTTTGTGTTGGAAGGGACCTTAAAGCTCATCCAGCTCCAACCCCTGCCATGGGCAGGGACACCTTCCACTGGAG